>JAJOOF010002513.1:0-35730 GCA_029582545.1 Solanum lignicaule
CATTCTACTTGTGTTGGCTTCCATCGTTTCCCCCCCCCCCCCCCCCAAAAAAAATAATTATTGCAAACCAAAGTAAATCTTTTTTTATGTGGAAGTTCAGACTGTGCTGCAACCACAAAGCATACTCAGATAAAACCTTGGCTCTGATACCAGTTTTTTGGGAAAACACGGACAAACATAAAAATATATATGGTCAAAATGATGGAAATAAAATGGGAAAATTATGACACCAAGAATTTTACGTGGAAATCCTTTTTAATAAGGGAAAAACCACGGGTCAAGAGGAGCAACTGATATCACTATAGTAAGGAATTTTACACTGTGTAGTCACGAATACAATACTCAAAGTGACTACTACACACTCAAAATGAATAACACTCTTTTGATTTCCACCTTACTAAAATATCACTCACACTCTATTTTTCTTCACAGACTACTTTTCTTGTATAGTCTATGGAATACCTCACTTTGCTCTCAAAATGGTGTTTTCTCTCTAACTTGGTGTGTATAGAAATGAGCAAAATGGCTCTCTATTTATAGGAGAAATCTACTCCTAATGATGTCACCAATGACATATAAAAAATACTAAAGTTTCAAACTTTGCGACTATGTAGTTATCTTGGTAAGATTTAGTTGGTATGAAGTTGTACCAACTTAAGACTTTAACCAAAATGGGGCTTGGAACCCCACATGCATTGCATTTGGTGACTTTTTAATGGTGTAATTTTCTCATCAGCATAGATCGAGAAAGTCATAAAAAGATACTAAACCTAATTCTAGAAGCGCTGGCATAGCCACAAAAAGAGAGAGAAAAAACAAGTTTTGATAGCAAGTATTATTAGGTTAGTTCCACAGTTCCACTAAAATATTGACGTGGAAACTGACTTTTGTAGTTGCCTTGATAATTTTCTAGCCAGGGAGAATTGATGCATTGTTAGTCGATGAAGTCAAATCAACAATGTGAAAAACACAACTTCTTTATTCGAAGACTCACTAGAAAGCTTTTTTTTTTTACTATATAAATCAAACCTATTAACATTAAATTTTAGATTCTCGTCTATCAATGACCCATCTAATGAAATTATTGTCTCTGACTATTCCCTTTCACAACCAAAACACGAGTTCAACTTTGTTGTGATCAAATGGTAAAATCAACAAATTTCAAGAGGTCAAATTACTAGGTATATAGCATGGCTAAGTTTTTAGGAAGTTAAAAGTGTTTTTTTTTTAAAACAATCTTATTCTAGAAAATTGAAGTGTTTGGATCAAACTTTGAGGAAAAAAAAGTATTTTTGAATAATAACAGAAGCTGTTTTTTCTCAAGTTTATAAATATAACTTCTCCTCGAAAGTACTTTTAAAACGTTGGTCATACACAAATTGTTGTACTAATATTAACATAAGTCCTTTCAAATTAATTAGGTTGCTACTATCTACTATACTTTTCAAACTTCTGATACATTTTAATATAAACAAAATTTGAAAGTTCGAATCCTGCTTTGTATTTTTTTTATAAAAATTATGGGCTGAAAAATAATTAATATTTGTGGATTTTACAAGGAGCCCAAATTTGACTTGGGCCTAAATAGAAAATTGACCATTGTTGGGCTTTAAACATTGAGAGGTGAAAAACCATAAAAGTGAGAAATCTTAAAAGTTCCAAATCAACCATAAAAGAATAGGTATGCAAATACCTCATAAAAGCAAAATAATTACATACATATACCCCTTTATATTCATACTCCATTAAATAATTACACTATACTCCATTAAATAATTACACTATATACCTCCAACTAATTTCTCTTGATGGATACTAAATCAGTATCATATACTGTATTGGTATCATTAAGACTGATAATTTTGCTTAATTGATACTAAATCAGTGTGTGTGTGTGTGTGTGTGTGTATATATATATATATATATATATATATATTGACTAATGAGAATTTCTGAACAAGAAACCTTAATGATACCATAAAAATATATATATACTTTTATAGTATCATTGACTAATGAGCAATTTCTGAGCACTAAACCTTAATGATACCACAACAATATACATATACTCTTATAGTATCATTAACTAATGAGTAACTTCTGAAAAGAAACCTTAATGATACCAATACAGTATATATATACTGTAGTATCAGTGAAGCGAAATTATCAGCCTTAATAATATCAATACAACATATGATACTGATTTAGTATCAGTTAAACGAAAATTATCAACCTTAATGAATGAGGGTATTGGCTGTAATTTGTTTTTTGAGAGAATGAGTATTTCTTGAATTAATTTGGATTGGGGTATGAACATTAATTATTTTGAATTTTATGGCTCATTTATATAGTTTTCCTTAAATAATGTCACAATTTTTTTACAAACCTTTTGACTTGACATGACGTTTAATATTTGACATAACACAAGAAGAAAAAATTAGAAAACTTTTGAAATTTGCGGTCTAAAATACGCCTTAGACATTTTTGTGACTAAAAATCATTTCACTAAGGGTAAAAGAGAAATTTTAGAATTAAATTATTTCTAATTATAGAAAAATAACATTTTTTTTAGAAGGACTAAAAGGAAAGTGGGTCACATAAATTGAGGAAAAAAAGAATATTAATTAAGTGTTACAATGGTTTTTAAATATATATGTTTGTACTATGCTTTACTTTGATTTATTACACTTGAGTTGTGTGTCTTTCGAAAATAGTTTTTCTATCTCTATAAGGTAGAAATAAGATATGCGTACACTAACCAACAAGGATTGTGTTAGAGTGGTAAATACTCCTTCATCCTTAACCAGAGATTTCAAGTTCGAGTTGTCTGAGTATGGAGTCGCCTTTGTTAGGAAGCACTTTACCCTCTAATGTGAGACTTCCTGACGCAAATGAACACCAGATGAGAAACCAAAAGGAAGATATACGTACACTCTATCCTTTTTAATTTCACTTGTAAGATTATATTGAATATATTGTAATTGTTATATGTTTGTATTGCTAACTTTTTTTAAAACTATTATTATTTTGGCTAGTCACACTAGAATATGAACTAGAAAGCTGATCACCTATTCCTTATTATCACACAATGGCAGGCTGTCAACCTTTATTTACAAGAAAAAAACAAGTACCATACTCAAAATTTGAAATGCACCAACCAAATCAAAATGCAAGCAACTTAAATGCTTCATTAACCTATATGTAGAACTTTTTTTGTACCACAATACCACACTCAACAATCTTGCAACATACACTTAGCCATGAGAGGCGGAGCTGAGATTTAAAGTTTATGAATTCAAGAATTGAGATTCTAATTTTTTTTCTTTCATTACTGATTTTTAAAGTAATAATATACATATTCAAAACAAATTCAAAGTTAGGAACAAAATTATTGAATCAACATCTAAAGAGCAGAAAAAAGAGACTTTGGTGGGACATGAGCCACATTATGCATGCCATATGACACCTAGAAAAAGCAAAATTAATTAATGGATATTTAAGCTTAACTAATGTTTATTCCGATTCTTTAAAAGTATTGTTATATTTATGTTGAATTTTTCAAAAAACACTAGGTTTTGGAAGAATATCCGACACAAATCTGGTAGTACTTTTGAAAAGTCCGAGTAACATAGAGTTGGGAGAGAAATTCGGCCAAACTTGGTTGATTTGGTCCAAACCTTATATTTATATTAAGAAAATCCATTAAATATACACAAATTAGTAATATAGAACTATTAAATTTAAAGGACTAAACACACGAGCTCATAAATTTCATATTCTAATTCCGGCTCTGCATAAGAGATTAACTAGCTTTAATCATTTGCCTTCTCTCCATTTGAGTCTGAAGTTTCTCTTTAGCATGCCTCAGTGCATCAAGAACTTCTCTCACAGTAGCATCAAGAACAATTGGATCAATATTTTGCTCTGTCTTTGGATTCTCCATAGGAACTAATGCCAATGAATTGTCCATTTGATTTCCTTCATTTTTCTCTTCCTCCTTAATTGAAGATTTCAAACTAGAATCATAATAAAAATAATGTTATGAGATTTCGATTGTTTTCACATGAAAAAAAAGACCTTAAAAAAGATAACATTAGGTTAAGTATGAGTTTAAATTCTATGCATCGATGATCTAACACTCTTAGGTAAGTCAAAAGCTACGTTGGTTTGATTTTTCAAAAATGTTAACGATTGCTTTGTTGTTCGTATCCTTTAAAAATATCGTCAGGTGTATATCTGTGTCGGATCTTTCAAAAAATTTGTATTTTTTAGAAGATCCGACAAAGGTTTTGCGACATTATTTTTAAGGTTACTAACAACATAGGTTGGTGTCTGGTGGATCCTTAAAAAATTGTGCCTTTTTTGGAAGATCTGATACTTTTTTTGTCTCAGTTTATATGATTCACTTTTTTTTTAGTCAATCCAAATAAGAATGACACATTTCTAAATTAAATAACAATTTAACTTTAAAATATTCATTATACCCCTAATGAAATGATTTGTAGCCACACAAATATTTATCACTTATTTTAGACCACAAGTTTCAAAAAAAATTCTTTCTTAAATTTCGTGTCGAATCAAACTAACTCATATAAAATGAGAGACAGAGGGAGTAATAAGTTAAAGAGTATACATACCTATTGCCATCTGATATTGAGAATTCAAATTCCCTTGATTTTGCACAATGTTCTTTTCCTGAAGTATTCTCATTATCCTGGCTAGAAGCTATGTTACTCGGATTCTTCAATAATGTCTCTGAATACATGTTGAATTCTTCAAAGATAGTGCATTTTTTAAAGATCTCATATGAGTGCAGCAACATTTTTTGAGAATCCAAACAACATAGGCTAGAACAATTGTTTCCAACATTTTCATAGCTGGATTTTGTACTCCCAACAGATTCTTGACACTCATTATCATCTGAAATATTATAAGATATACTTTTGGACTCAAGTTTCTTTATCAGAAATTTAAGCTTCTTCTCAGCTTTGTTTCTTGATTTTGTCTCTTCTTTCAACTTAGTCTCTAGCTCAATCATCTGAAATTTTACAAAGAGTTAATACTAATGTTACTCCAATTGGCAAAAAAAAATAAAAGAAAAAAAAATTACAGCTTTTTTCTGAATTTGAAAAAAAAAGTTTGTTTGATATTTTAGTAGGGGCTTGGACATAAAAACTGTAATATTTGAAAAATAAATAGTATTTGAAGTTGAATTAGAAAATGTATTTAAAAGTTAAAGTTGTGTTTGGACCGTATTTAGTGATCATTTGACCATGAATGTTTTATACTTTTTTTCTAGAGTTGAATTCAGAAAATCATGTTTGACCATAAAATTTTGAAAAATTTCGAAATTCAACTTCACATTAAAAAGCTGACGTTTCACTCCAAATCACTTACAAAAATTCAGAAGTAAATCTAATTTGTATTCATTGATCAAACATTACTTTAATTTTTAAATATAATTTTTTTTTTCAAACAAAAACTATTTTTTTTTTCAAATTTCACATTTTTCATGAGTTGTCATCTTCAAAAATCACTCCAATGTATGGACCAACCATTTTTTTTTTGGAAAAAAATATGGAAATTAATTTAGAAACCTTGTTTCCCATATTTTGTGCCTCTTGTTTTGCATTTCTTGAAGCCACTCTTTCAGCAAGCAATCTCCCTCTTAGACATTCCACTTTTCTCAAACTATCTTCTTCTATTTTCTTCTCACTGAGGAAAAAAAAGAAAGAATTAATCTAAATAACCGTCCATCAAAATATTTAAATTAAAAATATTCAGTAAAGATATAATATATGTATATCAATTAAAAATAAAAGTACATGATAAATTTGACCCACTATTTGTGTAAAAATCCTTAAAAATAGTCTTAGGATAAAATTTGTGTACACCTAAAACCTCGACTATACTGAAGATGTTGTATTTGTGTAAAGATCTCAAACCCCATAACAGAAATGTGCACAAGAAACTCAAAAAAAGAAACAAAAATAATGAGCTTAAATTATATACCTCAATTTTCCATTTGCATTTTCTTCAAATGCCATCTTCTTATCTTTTTCTCTAAACCAATAAAATCAAGAAAGTAATTTGTTTGTACATTTGAATATCTTTTAATAAGAGGAGTAGAACATAAAAGGAAAACTGAGGGAAATAACTTCTCTTTCTTTTTTACAAAGATGGTCACACTGTTAGTGACAAGTCAGGAAAGGTTAAGGATGCATTTATTTTTATCATTCGGTGTTTGGTACTTATATTAGAGTCCGATTAAACTTGAATTTGCGCCGAAAAAGTTTGACATTGGGAAACGCTCTATATCAAAGGCAATTCCGTATCTAGGGATGTATTGACAACATGTTAAAGCGCTCCCTAACAAAGTCTGGATTTCGAATTTTGAGAACGATTTAAGTTTTATGTGAATTTAGACATGAAATATTTAAGTTTCTTAAAAAATAAAATTTATATACTTAAAAACTACGTAAAAAATATTATAAGTCACATTAGTTAATAATTTAAAATATTTAGAACGACATATAAAAAGATTGTGGTTAAAACTAGATTTAAAAAAATACCACATAAATTGAAACGAATAAAATAACTTTTTTTAAATTTATGATCTAAAATAAAATTTTGATATTATGTATAAATATAAATTTTAAAATTAAATTATTTTTAGATAAAAAATATAATATTCTTTTTAAAATTGACTAGGAAATAAAACATTGACATAAAAATTGGAACACAGGAAGTAGTAAAAATAAGAAGATTTTTCTTTCCTAAATGACTTTTGAGGTGCAGAATTTTGTTTATTCAAAAGAGTCAGAGACAGAGTTCTGTGCATTAGGCCCCCACCATAAATTGTCTCTTTCAGTTAATTTCACATTAAAGTTGCAGTGACAGTACACATTAATAAGTTCAGTTAAAAAAATATTTCATTCACAAATTGTTGAATGTATTCTAAAGTATAATTGTTAAACGACGATTAAATGATGTGGTGCAGTGTGGAGCTACTCCTCCTTAATCAAAATTCTCGAATTTGAGCTATGAGTATGAATAAATCCTTGATAGAACACACTTTTCCCAAATGGGGCCCTACACAACACAACTTTAACCAAAAGTATTGTCCCTCCCTCTCGATAAGTGACCCTTTTAACTTCAGACTCCATACATACTTTGTTACTCATGATCTAGTATGTATAAAAATGAAAATTTCTTGCACGAGTCGACGAGAATCATTATGAAAGCCTTTTACTTGCTTCTCTTCGATGAAAGTTTGACTTTCCTGGAATGTATCCTAATTCTTCTTCTGATGATCGATTCAACTTCTGATAAAAAAGTGTTGTTGTGCTGGTAAGGACATTTGAAGAAAAGTAAAATAGATAAAATGCTAACCTATACATGTTATCTTACATTATGAAACAAATCCGCTATTACAAAAACTATCATTCAAGCATGGGATATGCATGATTTTTTCTAAAGAATTTTTACACTATCAAGTCGAGCTTGAATTTTTATTGAAGAAAAGTAAATGTAATCTATTCCATCTCTCGAGCCTCGATGAAAATCCCCTTTAACGCCATATAAATGTTTCTGAATCCTAGTAGTAATACCCTATGATAATCCCAGAAAAAGAGATGTTATAATCAACCAACTCCTGTAAAAGTTGAAGAAGGAGTGGTTTCTTTACAAAATCTAGGAGGATGAACCTGTTGTTTGTGAAGAAGAATCAACACTTAATGATGACAATCCAACTGTATCAGGGCTTTTGAGTTGATCAAGTTGTTTGTTACCACGACGAAGTAAGTACTCGATATAAATAAAATTCTTACGATCAACTTGCTTGGAATTTTTGCGGAATTCACTGGATACAACTGACTCAATTTGCCTCCTCTCTTCAGCAGGCTTTGAGCGGGCTGCTCTTAAGAATCCTCTATATAGAGCAAGTGCTTGCTTCTGCATACCAGATAGCCGCCTTGGTCCACTGGAAGCTCCCATTGCATCTTCAGGACGAGCAGGGATGGATTCTGGATTCCTACAAAAAACTCAAGTTATACTACTACAACAATAACTGGATTCATCGTCAAATATTTATAGATATTTAATATATTTCTATATATATACACAGAGTTTGGCAAAAGCTATTGGATTCATGTGAAACTGTAACCAAGCCTCTAGATCCGCCCCCAAGGGCGAGCACTCTTATACTTGGTTCAGTTGTACATAAGGAAGGAAGTTTGCTACAGTTTTGGCTATCAGCTATATACTGGGAAAAAAAAGATGGTACAACTACTTACAAGGTAGTCACTATTTTCCTTTCTATACTTCTTTGATTGTAATCTTTTGAGTCGAGGACCTATCAAAAACAATCTATCTATAGCACAAAGGTAGGGGTAATGTCTACGTACAACGTACCCTCCCCAGGCCCCACTTGTGGAATTACACTGGGACATGTTGTGGTTGCAGTAGTTTATTCAAAGAACAACAAAAGAAAACTACGATTTGAATAACTAGTCCTTAGAATCTGAACACAATTATAATATACCGAGTTTGGAAGGTGTCTGGCCTCATTCCTACCGGTAAAACCGAACAACGACCATTGTTGAAGCTCTACCTCCTTTGGATATCAGGAAGGACAGGTTATTCTATTTCTAGAACTGAGGACCTCGCGTGGAATGGGCACAACCTTGTGTTCGTGAACACACTGTTCTGGAAATCCAACAAGAAAGAAAACAAGAGGGCCACATGAGGAAATCAGCTTCTTCTTTTTCTAACATTGAAAAACATCAGATTCTCTTTCTCCATTTCTCTATATTCATCATCAAAACAAAATATCTTCTCCCTTCTTTATATTAAAAACTGATATTTGCTTCCAGGAAATTATTCATGTAATATAATACTTCAACACATTGCTGGATTACCAAGGACGGACATGTTTAATTAAAACAAAAATTATGAACCAGAAAGATAGAATCAATTTATTAACAAAGTAATTATATCGAATACATGGCAGACCTCTCTTTTTTTCCAGTTGTATGTGACCTAAGCTACTTGGACTCAGCACTTTTGCCTCTGTAGCCATGACAACTCAACTCTGACACTATGATATCGCACACAAGTGGATTTAGGATTTGAAGTTTATGGTCTGGTTCATATTTACAGATACAACAACAACATATCCTGTAGTGCCACAAGTAGGTCTGAGGACGATAGAATGTACACAGACATTTCCAATGACTCGGTATCATTTGATTTTAGCGTAGGTAAAGTGTTTACTGGTCCACCGGGTGAGACCTCTTGTACTCCTCCTTTAGCTGATTAAGAGCCAGATGAGAATCCTCTCAAATCCTCGAATGAGAACTTCCCTTAAGGAAGGAAGGAATCTAGGGAAGAAGTCGGAAGGAAAGTTCCATTTCACCTTACTCCTATCTTTGTGAGATCGAGAGACAGTTTTCCATAAACCTTGGCTCAAAAGAGAACTTTTCGAAGCAGGAAAAATACGATAGCAAAATTAGCTGGTAGTACCGCACATCAAAGAGTAAGAAACTAAGCAATTACTAACTACAACTACTAATAGAAGGGGAAGGGATGAGGCTAGCTTCCTGCCTCTCCCAGGCAGCAACACTCGACTACCTACTAACCATCCGCTCTAATCATCGATTTCAATACCTTCCTATTTACGAATCTTAGAAAAATTACTGCGTTAACGTGAATTTATTTGTTATAATCTAGATCTGGATCTGGATATGGACTGCATCCAGTCAATCAAATTCTAGCTAGCTTTCGCTTTACATTTTAGATCAGATTTTGAAATTTTCATCTTCAAATACCTGTTTGATCGTGAAATTAGATCAGATTTTCAAAAGTTTTAGGGATTTCATTCACAAAAATTATACGTCCAAACATAACATCAAGTTCCAAAAATCACAACATCGAAAACACAAATTTGCAAATTTCAACTTCAAAATCAATAGCTAAACGGAAAAAATGGCATACCTTTGTTTATTCCGCCGTCGTTGAGGTAGAAATTCCTTCTCAGGCCGAACTGAACGAAAACCAGAAAATTTGAGGCGTTGTGGGGAAGATGAAGAAAAATAACAAAAATGGTCCCTTATTTTTAGTAGTAGGTTATAAATAGTCCTTTAAGTATCACTTAAAATAATTTTGATCCTTCAACTTATCTAAAATAAACATTTTTTTTATCTTCATTAAATATTTTATACGTATGGTGGTCTTGTCGGTCCTTATTTAATTTTCTTGTATTTGTCGTTGTTATAGAGATCATGGTGGTCTTGTCAACTTGTATACTGATGAGATTATCTTAACCTACAGAACTCTCTGAGCATTCATGTCTTAGCTTCTGTAATTAACATGTCTATTTGTGTATGTCCAGTAGCATATGTGTCGAGCTATGTCTGCTCAAGTTCAAGTTAGGGGTGGACATAAATACCAGAAAATTGAAAAATTGAATCAAATCGAACTAATTCGGTTCTTCGGTTTCTGTTTTTTGATTCGGTGTCGGTGTTATTTTTTCGAAAGTTCGATTCTTCGGTTCGATGTTCGGTATAAGGGTCTCAAAACTTCGATGCACCGAAAAACCAAACTTTTATTTTAAAAAAATTAAAAATTAAAATATTATTTTATATGGGCATGCTCTTAACTAAAAATTAAAAATTCAAATCAACAATTAAATCATTCATGAACAAATCAAAGTAACACCAAATGTACAATTCAATAGTTAATTTGAAATATTAATATCCAAGAGAAACTCAAACATATTTCTACCATCTTCATACTTGTTTTCTCGATAAATTGTTGGAGGCCCAATGTTCTTGATAAAAATAAATATAGTCTTTTAGTTAGCACAATAAGTGTTCCACGGTAATACGCATCATTCCTTGACATAGTTTTAAATTTCTCAGTATCTTATACTTTATCCTTATTTTATTTTTCATTCACACCGAAAAACCGATTTAAAAACAATACCAAACTAAACCGAACCGAACCGAATTAGTTTGGTTTAATATACGGTGCACACTTTTCTAAAACTGAAAATCGAAAAACCGAACCGAATAGCCGAACGCCCACCCATCAAGTAAAGTACGGAGTGCCAATCACGTCTTCCGAAATTGGGGCGTGATAACTTAGACTTAACCAAACAAGTTTTTTCATCAATATAAGTAAATTCTCAACCAATTTTGGAACTTGAGGTATAACTGATAATGCTTATAGTATTGATTTATAACATATGATAAATGTAGTGTTTTATTACCTGGAAGAAAAAAAAAACATAAGTAGCTATATTGTGCTAATTTTATAAGATTATTTTTACTTAATTAAAAACTAATTACAATTACTAATTCCTAAAAACTTTGCACTATCACTCATCTTGGCCACAACTTCCCACAACCGTTGGATCTCAGCGAAAACATCATCGGACGGTAGCTGAAACCGGCAACATGGACACGTGTTCCTTTTTTTCAACCAAGGCAATATACATATCCAATGAAATGTATGATGACATGGCAATTTACAAACTTCTCTTCCTTTTTTCATCTCTTCTTTACATATAACACATTCCTTCCTTCCGTCGTTGTCGTTGCTCGCTTCTACTGATGGTAGTGCTACCACTACGGCTATCGATGTTGCCACTTCCTTCCTATCTTTTCCTCCAATACCATTACCTGCATTAGAAGCGGAATCAATATTTAATATATGTAAATTCAAGATTCTGATAAGTTCTTTGAAATGATAAGTTTCAATTTATAATATTATTAATTAAGCTTTTGGACCATCTTTTCTAACTAGATAACGAGCAGTCACTCATTAGTTATTTTCTAATGTAAATTGACTAAATTGACCCTAGTTACTCTTCGAAGCAAAGTGGAAGAAAAAGGATTCTCGAACATGGAAAAGGATGCAATGAATTTGAAAGAATTGAATGAGAAGTCGTATGAAGTGAAAATCTCATGTACGATTCTGCAGCGTGGTACCTGCCAACTTTTTCACTATCAACCCAAGAAAATCAACCTCTTCTATATGTAAAGTTGCCAAAGTACGATTAACCTTTGGATTTGAATCACTGGTTATATACCCAGTATTGGCCATAATTCACAAGAACCGCAGGAAATGAGTACTTATGTCTTACGAGAATCAGACCCGTGTCTTCTACATAAAAAAAACTAATGAAATCCTAACCATTGGACGAATGGGACCAAAAAGCTATACTTCATATATCTCATTTTCAAGTATAGAAGTAGTTCGTTTTGTTCCTATACGCAATTCAATCAAGACTAATTTTTTTTTACACTATCATGTGATCACCCAAAAATATGTCAACAAGCAAGCCTTCTTATTTGTAATATTGAAAATAAGACTAGTCAATAATCACTTGTTACCATTGGTAAAAATGACTTGATAATGTAAAAATACCAGACGAATACAATTGAATCCATCTTAAATAAATAAACATGTATATATGCCACTATACATAATATACCTGCATGAATCATGGCATTGACAAAGTTCTTGCACTTTGCCAGCATATCAATAAACTTCATTATGATTTCTCTGTTGGAACAACTAATGCTAGAGAATTTTAGTGCATCTTTAGCTATGTATTGACAAATAACAACGCGCCACCTGTTAGGATAAAAAAAAATCAATAAAAGTTTTTGAAATATGAAAAAAATCACTTTAACATTTTTTATTGTTTTAAACGATAGAAATTGTCTGTTGCTAATTCCTGTTATTTTTATAACATATATATTATAAACTATCTAACATGTACCTTGATGGAGGTAGATCGAGTGCTTCCGGATCATGTTGACGTAGTTCACATAGAAGAAGGAGGAGGAGAACCGCGTCTAAATCGCGGTGTTTCATAGAGGTGGTTGATGGTGGTGGCAAGATTGTATCATTATGCATGAAATGAGTGAAAATTGCTAGTTTAGACAAAAGGTGCTTGGCTATGAGGAGGGATTTGTTGTGTAGAGAGAGAGAGTGAAGGTGGTGTAAGGTGAGAGAAAATAGCATCGGAGAGGAGAAGAGAGAGAAAATACGGCAGTGATGGCGGTGGTGGAGGGAGGAGAAGTAAAGTGTTAGATCTGAAAGTTGATGAGAAGTGAAGGTGGAAAGTGTAGACATGAGTATGGTTTCTAAGGGAATTTGATCTAATTTTTCCATGATGGGAGATCATGTGCTTTGTTTGGTGGGAAAGTTTTGGGAGTTTTTTGGGATGTGTGGGATTTATAGGGACTCAAATTGCTTGGACAAATCACATAGGATTATTATTATAGATCTAAGTGAAATATGTTCTGAATTTATGTGGTACTGTTTGATTAAGTGTGGAGATTAAGAAAGAAACGAGTGTTTGACCATAAATATATGCTTGACCATGAAATTTGATCAGATTTTAAAAATCCGATTTTCATATATTTTCAAGTTCCCCAAAAAACTAAAACTTTCCTCACAAAACTTCAATTTTCTCCCAAGAAAATACTAGTATAAATACAACTTCAAAAACTCAAATATTCATATTTCAAGTTTCTACTTCAAAGTTTATGGTCAAACTAGAGCGAAGACTTCTGAAATTGTTGTTAAAACTCAAGTATTCGTGTTCTAAGTTTCAACTTCAAATCTATGATCAAACTAGAGCGAAGACTTCTGAAATTGTTGTAAAAACTCAAATATTCATGTTCCAAGTTTCAACTTCAAAATCCATGATCAAGCTAGAGCGAATACTTCTGAAATTGTTGTTTACAACAAGGCTTAGATATTTTTGTGGCCAAAATCATCTCATTAAGTATAAAAATGAGATTTTTTAGAGTTGAATTATTTTTTAAGACGGACAATAAAATATTTTTAGGGAAGGGAGTAAATTTATTGATATTTTGTGGCAAGCAACACCAAGAAAAGGAGATAAAATAAATTGTCAAACAAATCTTGCAAATTGCAATGATGGTTAGTCAATTAACAAAAGTTGTTCTTCTAAAACTTTTAACTAAAGCAAAGAGTTATATAGAAAAGGAAAAAGTAAAGGCAAAAGAAAAAGAGGAACATGGATTGGAACCTATAGTGGTGCAATCACTTTTAGACTAAAAATAGAGTAAACACAGCCAGTGGGCTCACACAATCAATTGAAGATCCCAAGTATTAGTACTAGTTTTCTAGTTATTTTTTTTTTTGGGAGGGGGGGGAGGGGAGGTGGTTGAGAAAGTGGTTCTAGTAATTTCTTTTTATCTTTTTAAGATGTTTGAGAAATCTATTTGGAGTCCAACCACAACCTTCGAAATTCGAGAATGATGGACTGATCCTCTACCCTTCTTCACTTATATACAAAAATTAGTTCATTTTACAACAATATTATCTTTTTCGTAGTAAATATAGAATCGATCAATCAACCAATTGTGCCTCAATAAAAATACTAATCAAGATCAGCCATATAGACCTTTGTATTCATTCTGATCTGTTTAGGCTTAGTGAAAAAGTAAATGGCATTTTTGTAGTACATCAATGGATTTGACATTTTCAGCATATCATGGGACAAGAGGACAGAAAGCTAAAAAAATTGGTTAGAAAAGAAAGGTGCATGATTAAATTGATAAGAATAGAAACTATACTTGATCTTTAGCCAAATGGCCGAGAAAGGTATATTCTCATCTGTTCAAGTCTTGGTGGACACAGTTATTATGTATTTGTGCTGGCGGAATAGTCGAGGTGCACACAAGCTGAACCACATACTATGGTTATCAAAAAAGTAATAATGAAAGATGCATTATTAAGTGAATGTATTGGGGACAGAGATGTGGTTTTGGAAAAGTCTAGGGAGATGAGTTAGGTAGAGTAGAATGGAAGGGAATGACTGGGAATATTAGCCTTTGTCCAGAAGCATGTGTCCAGTTTATGCAACTACAATAATTCCTTTCTTTTCATTATCTCTGTTTAACAACATGGTGAAAAACAACAAGCATAAGAGCAAAAATATCAATTTGGCCCATTCATGGAAAAATATGTACACCTTTTGGCCCTACAAACAAAGTTATAATAATTTAGTTAGGAGCAAGTTATTCCCCACTGTAGCCTGCACTTATCAAGGGCTCTTGTCACTTACCCTTTTCATCTCTCACAGCTGCTTTTTGGGCTTTGTGCACCTTCTTGTGAAAAAGAATGGTAAATACAACTTGTGAAACATTCCCTGCATAAAAAGCTGAAATCTTTATACTTGCTAGGTTGCACGTAGACAGAGCTTAGGATCACGAATTGTCTGATGCATCAGTCACTTGGATGAATAATTATAATTGTTGGGATGGGCGTGGCGGTGCAGCAACTGCAATGAAGAATTTCCAAATGTGAGATTCTGAAGGATAATCAACTTTCAGATATTCGAGTAGTATAAACAAAGGTCAAGCAACTTGGTAATTTAAACAACATAAGATAAGTCAAATCAAATAAATAAGCACTTCGATTGTATCTTGAACATGTAAAAACGCCATACGAGGGAAGAAACATAGATGGTAACTACCTCCCCCACTTCCCAACGGAGAAAATGAAAGAATATTCAACTTGCATTATAACAAATTTTCCATTAACTAAATCATACTAAAAGAATAGTCTCACAGAAAAGTAGTAGATGAAGCTCCTGCTTCAAAAATGTTCCCCATTAACCTAACAGTTGTAAGATCACATATTTCTAGGGATACATAGAAAAATCATCACAGAAATTGGAGTTCATGCTAGTTTACACTGGTTTTTGTATATTATACTTCCGTTAAAAAAAGAAATCAGGGGACACACATGTACACGCTGAAAGTATCAAAGCCCATCAGAAAAGGTAGTTACTACTCAATGTGTATACTGTATAGTACATTATTGATACCAGCATACCAGAATATCTAGTGCTAGACCTCCAAAAGGCCTTCCAGAAGCTGGTGATCCTCTCTCCAAAGTATTTCATCAACTGAACGACAAATATTTTTCCCAGGGGAGCATAAATGTGTTTACATCAAAATACCCTCTGGTTTCGATTTGTGCTTTTGAACATGTCTCTTCGTTTACTAGTTACACGCTTACACCATATTTGAATTCTTTCTTGAGCACTTCTACCGCTTGAAATGTTGCGTCTTGAGTTCCCACAGAATGACTTCAGGCTATCACTACAGGAAGAGTATTAATGCTTGCTAAATGACTGTCTACTTCATCACGATAAGACAAGGCATTCTTCTGAATAATGACACAGCAGAGCTGATGGCAACCCTATAATCTTGCTTGCATGAAGCCCAGAAAACTACTTAACGGCAACCTCTTGCTCATCGCAGCAGATTTGTCACATGGTTTCCTCCTTAAATTCATCCATCATTACGTAACCATCATCCCTCATCGAACCAAGCAATCTTTCCAGTACCCCATAAACCTCTCCAGACTTTTCATTTAATTCGTCTGTTGCTACAAAGCTTTTTAAGCCTTGACATGTTTCCATCCAACTACTACCGGTAATCTTCTTCAATCCAAGAATTTTCATGTTCTTCCTAAGCTCCTGAGCTTCTTCCCATCTACCAGCTTTTGAATATAAATTTGCCATGATGGTATAGTTTCCAGTATTTTCAGGTTCCATTTCAAACAAATGACTACATGCAAGTCTACCAACTTCAAAGTCACCATAAACTGAAGCACCATTAAGTAGTGCACCCCACACCCTTGCACTGGGTTCGATTGGCATCTTTCTGATGAAATCAACTGCTTCAGATAGCTTTCCTGCTCGACTTAGAACCCCCACCATGCAAGCATAATGTTCATCCGGAGGCTGAATTCCATACTTCTCCAACAGCTCAAATATTCTCCAAGCTTCTTCAATCAGTCCTGAATGGGCACAGGCTGCCAATACGGCAGTAAATGTAACGGAATCTGGCCTTATGCAATGACTCAGCATCACATTAAATAGATCAAGTGCAGCCTTGGCTTCTCCATGGTTAGCATACGCTGAGATAATTGCCGTCCAAATAATGACACTCTGACCTTTAGTGTGATCAAAAACTTGCCGTGCTGATTGTATAAACCCCAGTTTTGCATAGGTATCAATAACTCCAGTTGCGACATAGATATTTTGATTACAATCACTCTTAATGGCATAGGCATGCACTTCTTTCCCTCCTTTTGCAAATGCTAAATCGGAAATTCCCGGAAGAATACTCGAGAGAGTCACGGCATTAGGTTGATCACCTGATAACTGCATCTTCCGAACGAACTCTAAAGCTTGCTCGTACAAGTTATTCTGTACTAGACCTGTTATCACAGCATTCCAAGTACTCAGACACGGTTTCTCAATTTCTTGAAAAAGATTAACAGCTTGATCAACAAATCCATAAATCATGTAGCCTGAAATCATTGCACCATAAGTTATCTCATCCGGCTCACCCATCTCTTCGAAAAGCTTTCTTGCATAGTCCAAGCTACCACATTTTGAATACAGCGCAATAATCGAGTTATAAACTGCAATATCAAGTTCAATCCCGTTTTCTATAACATACTGATGAACTTCCATTCCTAACATAAGATCATTCGACTGTGCACAAGCTTGTAGAACACTCACCACCGTAACCCCACCAGGTCTAAACTTTTCTAAATGCAGCATTTCTCTATATAATCCTTTGCATTCCTCATAAAACCCACATTGAAAATAACCCGATATCATTGAATTCCACGACACTACATCCCTTTCAGGAATTTCATCAAACACATTTCTCGCCAATACCATATCACCCGTTTTCGAGTAAGAATTAATCAAACCATTCAATACAAACACATCCGAATCAAACCCAATTTTTAAAACATAACAATGAATCATCTTAGCCAAAACAGAGTCCCCCAACATCCCAGAAACAGCTTTTAACACACAAGTCACTGTAAAATGATCAGGCTTCACATGGGGTATCTCAAAATTCTCAGATAAAAACAAAGAAAACAACTTGAGAGTTTCTACATGGTAATTCTTGGAAGAGTAACCAATTAGAAGGGCATTCCAAGAAAATGTATTTCTCTCAGGTATTTCATCAAACACATGGTGTGCTTCTTTTAAATGTTCGTTTTTTGAGTAGAAATTGATGAGTTTAGAGGCAAGGAAGTTGTTGGGGATCGTTGAGGAAAGAACAAGACGGGCATGGAGCTGTTTGCCTTGACGAATCAAGCAATGTTCTTTGCATAATTGTAAGAGATAACCATACAATGTGTAGTCAATATTAGTATAACTTTTGAGTCTGTGGAGGATGAAGCTTTTACAGGCTTCCCTTAGCATGGCATGGGTGGTAAGCGAGTTTTGAATAAATTATTTATATATTACATGGCTTATCTCGTGTATGAACTATTGAATTATGTCGAACTCGTATAGCATATCATAACTACCCGACTTGACAACTCACAAATCATACTAGATTGATTACTTATATATTATATACGATGAAATATTTTTTTTAATACTTAGTTCTAAACTATTGGATTTTGTCGAACTTGTCTAGCTGGTGTTGAGAACTCGACATTAGGGTTGCATATCGATTGATTCAGTTTTGAAGCTAATTGGTTTGACTTATTGGTTTGTAGTCATCCTAAACCTTTAAGAACCATTAAGATATTGACTTATCAATTATCGATTATTGATCGTTATCAGTTTAACCGTTAATTTGACACAAAAATTAAATGATTGAAAATCACTTGGAAACATGGTGACAAACCAAATAAACCGTGCACATGAGTTGATAGATTGCATTTTGCTCAAAAGTAACAGTAACACATTGTAAAATAACCGAAAGTTTTTCGAGACTGCCAAAATAAAAATATGAAACTAAATCCTAAGTCAAGGACTTTATATGCCAAATGGTATAAATATGATTAATTAGTTTACTATCGAATTATCAGTTAACTCATTAAGAAAAAACCTCAAATCGATAAGAACTGATAACCCAAAAATAAATAAAAAATCAAAATCGTTATGAAAGTCGTTAAATCATGACCCATTATCGATATACTAATAATAATAAAAAATTCTATTGGAGTTATTGATTTCGATTCTTTGAACAGAGTCCTACTCGACATGACAATTAACAAACCATACTAGATCGATTTCAACTCTTTTTTGTTACTTGTGCTACCTAGTTTAGTTACTTCATTTATTTTCTTTTATGTGTGTCGACTTGACTTACTTCATTTTATTCATTATACATTATATATTTTTTTATTTCATCCATGATACATTTTTCTTATGATTTTAGAGTCATTAAAAAAAATAAACTTAAGAACTATGATATACTTAACATATTGAAATTTTTCCTAAATTATATTTGATCGAGCTACAAACATATATAAGTTTGTGACACGTAATTAATGACAAAAAAAATAAAAATAAAATAATAATAATAATAAAATAAATCAATCTTATCGGATCGTCATAAATTTTGTATTTGTTGAGGAGCAAATAACATAAATTTCACTAGTGTAGGTCCTAATTACTAATATTCACAATAGTTTCAAATATTACTTTTTGTATCGCATTTCGTTGGTTGGATACATGTACTTAACTCGACAAATACATGTATCTCAGAAATTGGCAAAGTATATTTAAGGGATAAGGGTCTGAAAAATACCCCAACTTTGGTCGGATTTGCTGTTGCGATACTAAACTTTCATAAGGACTTATTACCTCCCTAGATTATTTAATACCGTATTTTTTACCCTATTAACTATTTAATAGTGTATTTTAAAGATATATATGTGCCCACGTGGACACATTATTATTTATAATTTTGCATTATTTTTTATGTCCACGTGGGCAAATATATATGTTTAAAATACAGTATTAAATAGTCTAGGGAGGTAATAGGTCCTCGTGAAAGTTTAGTATCGCAATAGCAAATTCGACCAAAGTTGGGATATTTTTCAGACCCTTATCCCAAAAGATTATAACTAAAATGCTTAATTTAAGGAGGAAATCATTCCTTTAACAGCTTTTGAATATGTCTCGTCTAACAACTTCTAAAAAATGCAAAAAAAAAAACTAATTTCTTCCATTTATTTTCGAGCAACAACAAAGTTAACAACTTTCTTTTGGCAAATTCGATTTTGTTTTTATGAATTCCAAGCTTCCACTTCCAATATACGTATGTGAGAGCTAGATACATGAAAAAAATAAATCATCCTTTAATAGCTTTTGAGAATCTGTAGCATAACAACTTTCTAAAAAAATTTCAAAAAACTCAAAATTCTTTCCAATGTATACATGTAGATCAGATACATACGAAAATAGTCAGATACATTATAATAACATAACAAATAGTCATACTGAGATACATGATAGAACAAATTGTGTAAGATTAAATCTCCAATATACACTTAATCAGATACACTAATAAAAACTAGATACATATGATTGTATCTTAATAATGTGTCAAACACATCAATAATGTGTCAAAATACATGCGTAAATCTCCGCTTATTAAAACTTTTTGATTACTTTCGTGACTGGTCCGTAGATCCGATTAATGTTCAGGTAGTTAACAACAACAAATTGTGCCCGAAAGCTAAATTACCAAAATATTCATGAGCGTTACTCACGAAAAAACTGATAAAATTGCCTAATTCATGTAAAGTGACCCTAGATGCCCAGCTTCCTACATAGGGTTCCGTAAAGGTTTCACCAAAAATACGCCTTGAAGACATATATATTAATGGGCATTCACTCATAAAAAACTAAGAAGATCATTTAATTCTTGTATAGCCCCCTAAATGCCCAACTCTAAAGATACTGAGACTGAATGTACTGCTCCAAGGTCGCCCGTTCCGAGGCCATTTGTCTGAGGACCCCCACCCATTTAAGGCATCATGTTTCGAGGCCCCTTTCCCTTTAGGCCCGCGCCCAAGGCCGCCTATTCCAAGGTCGCCCATCTTTCCCTCCTACGAGCAAGGCCCTTCCCCACAAGGCTGCCCTCCCTCTCGTCAAGGTCCACCCGCCAAGCCCGCCCACCTCCCGTTAAATCCCTACCCCCCAAGGCATCCACTCTCTCCCTCCTGGCAAGCCCCCCCGCCAAGCCCACCCATCTCCCGATAAGGCCCTACCCCCCAAGGCATCCCCTCCTTCCCCGATTCCCTCCAAGGGATGCCCCCTTCTCGATAGGGCCCTACCACCCAAGCCATCCCCTCACTCCCGAAGGCCTTCTCCGAGGATGCCTGACCCGAGGATGTTTGACTGGAGGATGCCTGACCCGATGAACGCCAGACCCGAGGATGGCGGACCCGACGACGCCTGACCTAAGAAGCTTGACTCGAGGATGCCTTACCCGAGGATGCGTGACCCGAGAATGCTTGACCTAATGATGCCTGACCTGAGGACGCCTGACATGATGACGCCTGACCTGAAGACGCCTGACCCGAGGATGCCTAACCTAAGAACGCCTGAACCAAGGATGTCTCACCGAGGACGCCTGACCTAAGAACGCCTGACTCGAGGACGACTGACCTGAGAATGCCTGACCCGAGGTAACCTTCTCACTGAAAAAGCCTGACCCGAGGATGTCTGACTCGAGAATACCTGACCCGAGGATGTCTGACTAGAGAATGCCTCACCCAAGATGCCTGAATCAAGAATGTCTGACCCGAAGAAGCCTGACCTTAGGATGCCTGACCTGAGGATGTCTGACCCCAGATGCCTGACCCGAGGATGCCTGACAAGGGATGCCTGACCAAAGGAAGCCTGACCCGAGAACGCCTGACCCAAGGATGCCTGACCGAGGATGCCTGACCTGAGGATGCCTGACCTGAGAATGCTTGACCCGAGGATTCCTAACCCAAGGATGTCTGACTCGAGGATGCCTGACCCGATAACGCCTTACCCGAGATCGCCTAACCCGAGGATGCCTTATTGGAATATGCCAGACCCAAGAACGCCTGACCCGGGGATACCTGACCCGAGGATCCCTGACCCGAGTATGCCTGACCCAAGGATACCTGACCCGAGGATGCCTGACCCAAGGATGCCTGACCAGAGGATGCTTGACGCGAGGATGCCTGACCCAAGGATGTCTTACTGGAGAATGCCTGACCCGAGGATGCCTGACTCTAGGATACCTGACACGAGGAGGCCTCACCCGAGGACACCTGATCCAAGGATGTCTTACTGGAGAATGCCTATCCTGAGGATGCCGGACCCCAGAACGCCTGACCCGAGCATGCCTAACCCGGAGAACGCCCGACCCGAGGATACATCCAAGGATACCTGACCCAAGGATGCCTGACCTGAGGATGCCTAACCCGAGGATGCCTAACTCTAGGATACCTGACCCGAAGATGCCTGACCCGAATATGCCTGACTCGAGGATGCCTCACCCGAGAACGCCTGACCCGATGATGCCTTACTAGAAGATGCCTGACCCGACAACGCCTGACCCCAAAACACTTGACCCGAGGATGCCTGACCCGAGTATGCCTAATCCGAGGATACTTGACTCGAGGATGCTTGACCCGAGGATGTCTGACCAGAGAATGACTAATCCGAGGATGCCTGATCCGAGGATGCCTGACCCAAGGATGCCTGACCCGGGGATGCCTGACCAGAGGATGCCTGACCCGAGTATTCCTGACCCGATGATGCCTGACCCGAGGATGCCTGACTCTAGGATGCCTAACCCGAGGATGCCTGACCCGAGAACGCCTGATCCGAGGATGTCTTACTGGAGAATGCCTATCCCGAGGATGCCGGACCCTAGAACGCCTGACCCGAGGATTTCTGAACTGGAGAACGCCTGAACCAAGGATACATCCAAGGATGCCTGACCCAAGGATGCTTGACTCGAGGATGCCTAACCTGAGGGTACCTGACCCAAGGATGCCTGACCCAGAATGCCTGAACCGAGGATGCCTGACCCGAGGACGTCTGACCCTAGGATGCCTGACCTGAGGATGTCTGATCCGAAATGCCTGACCCGAGGATAGCTGACCCAAGGATGCCAGACCCGAGAATGCCTGACTTGATAACCCCTAACCTGAGGATGCCTGACCCGATGATGTCTCACTGGAGAATGCCTAACCAAATGAGGCATCACCATAAAACGCCTGACCCGAGGATGCCTAATTCCATAACGCCTGACCCCAGAACGCCTGACCCAAGAATGACTGACCCGAGTATGCCTGACCCTGGAAAGGCTGACCCGAGGATGCCTAACCTGAGGACGCCTGACCTGAGAACTCCTGACCTGAGGATGCTTGACCCGAGGATGTCTAGAGAATGCCTGACCCGAGGATGACTGAACTGGGGATGCCTGACCCGAGGATGCATGACTCAAAGATGGTTAACCCGAGAATGC
Organism: Solanum lignicaule; assembly: GCA_029582545.1. Taxonomy (NCBI): domain Eukaryota; kingdom Viridiplantae; phylum Streptophyta; class Magnoliopsida; order Solanales; family Solanaceae; genus Solanum; species Solanum lignicaule. The sequence continues at coordinate 23,340 of JAJOOF010002513.1, forward strand.
CTGACCCGAGGAAGCCTGACTCGAAGACACCTAACCCGAGAATGACTAGACCGCCTGACCCGAGGATAACTAGATGATAACTGACCTGAGAACGCCTGACCTGAGAATGTGACCCGAGAACGCCATACCCGAGAACGTCTGACCCGAGGATGTCATATAGGAGAATTTACCCGAGGATGCCTGACCCCAGAACACCTTACCCGAGGATGCCTGATACCACAACGCATGACCCCTGAATACCCTACCCAGTAATGACTGACCCGAGCATGCCTGACCTGAGAACGCCTGACCCGAGGATGCCTGACACGAGAACGTCTGACCCAAGGATACCTGCCCCGAGGATGGCTGACCCGAGAACACCTACCCTAAGAAAGCCTGACCCGAGAATGCCTGACCTGAGAACGCCTGACCCGAGGATGACTGACCCGAGGACGCCTGACCCGACGATGACTGGAGGATGCTTGACCCGACAACGCCTGACCTGAGGATGTCTGACCCGAGAACACCAGACCCGAGGACTCCTGACCCAAGAATGCCTGACCAAAGAACGCCTGACCTGAGGATGTCTTACTGGAGAATGCCTTACCCGAAGATGCTTGACCCCAGAATGCCTGACCCCGGAGTGCATGACCCGAGAATGACTGACCCGAGGATGCCTTATCCAAGGATGCCTGACCCGAGAACATCTGACCCAAAGATACCTGACCCGAGGATGCCTGACCCGAGGATGCCCGACCTGAGGATGCCTGACCCGAGGATGCCTGACCGGAGAATACCTGAACCGGAGATGCCTGACCCGAGAACGCTAGACTCGAGAACGCTCAGGATGCCTGACCCGAGAACACCTGACCCGAGGATGCCTGACCCGATGATACCTGACCCGAGGACGCCTGACCCGAGGATACCTGACCTGGGGATGCCTGACCCGAGAAAGCCAGACCCGAAGACGCCTGACCTATGGATGCCTGACACGATAACACCTGACCCGAGGATGCCTGACCCGATGATGCCTGACCGTAGGACGCCTGACCCGAGGATGTCTTACTGCAGAATATTCACCTTACCCGATGATACCTCACCCAGAACACTTGACCCGAAGATGCCTGACCTGACCTAACCCGAGGATTCTTGACCCAGAAGGCCAAACCAGATGATGCCTGACCCAAGGATACTTGACCCTGGAACACCTGACCCGAGGATGCCTGACCCGAGAATGCCTGACCCAAGGATACCTGACCCGAGAATGCCTGACCTGAGGATGCCTGACCCGAGGATGCCTGACCCGAGAATGCCAGACCCGAAAACGCCTGACCCGAGGATGCCTGACCCGAAGATGCCTAACCCGAGGATGCCTAACCCGATGATGCCTTACCTCATAACGCCTGGCGACCGGAGGATGCCTGACCTAAGGATGCTTAACACCGGAACACCTGACCTGAGGATGCCTGACCCAAGAACGTCTGACCCAAGAATGCTTGACCCGAGGATGCCTGACCTGAGGATGCGTGACACGAGGATGCCTGACCCGAGAATGCCTGACCGGAGAACGCCTTACCCAAAAATGCCTGACCCGAGGATACCTGACTCGAGGATGCCTGACCCGAGAACGCTTGACCCGAGGAAGCCTGACTCGAGGACGCTTGACCCGAGAATGCCTGACCTGAGAAGGCTTCACCCTAGAATGCCTGACCCGAGGATCCTTGACTCGAGAATGCCTGACCCTAGAATGCCTGACCCGAGGATGCCTGACCCGAGGACGCTTGACTCGAGGATGTCTTACTGGAGAATATGCCTGACACAAGAACGCCTGACCCGAGGATGCCTGACCAGAGAATGCCTAACCTAAGGATACTTGACCCGAGAACGCCTGACCCGAGGATGCCTAACCTGAGGATGCCTGACCCGATGATACCTGACCCGAGAACGCCTGACCCAAGGATGCCTGACTCGACAACGCCTGACCCGAGGATGCCTAACCCGATGATGCCTTACCCCATAACGCCTGATCGGAGGATGCCTGACCCAGTGAAGCTTAACCCCGAAACACCTGACCTGAGGATGCAGGACCCGAGAACACCTGACCCAAGGATACTTGACCAGAGGATGCCTAACCCGAGGATGCCTAACCCTAGGATGTCTAACCTGAGGATGCGTGACCCGAGAATGCCTGACCCGAGGATGCCTGACCAGAGGATGCCTGACCCAAGAATGCCTAACCCGAGGATGCCTTACCCCATAACGCCTGATCGGAGGATGCCTGACCTAACGATGCTTAACCCCGGAACACCTGACCTGAGGATGCCTGACCCGAGAACGCCTGACCCGAGGATGCCTGACCCGAGAATGCCTGACCCGAGAACGCCTTACTCGAAAATGCCTGACCCGATGATGCCTTATTCGAGGATGCATGACCCGAGGTTGCCTGACCCGAGTATGCCTGACCTGGGGACGCTTGACCCGGGGATGCCTGACCTAAGAATGCCTGACCCGAGGACGCCTGACCCGAGAATGACTGACCCGCAGACGCCTGACCCGATGAAGCCTGACTCGAGGACGCCTTGCCCGAGAATGCCTGACCTGAGGACGCTTGACCCTAGAATGCCTGACCCTAAGACGCCTGACCCGAGAATTCGCATGACCTGAGGACGCTTGACCCTAGAATACTTGACCCGAGGATGCCTGACTCGATGATGCCTGACCCTAGAATGCCTGACCCGAGGATGCCTCACTCGAGAATGCATGACCCGAGGACGCCTGACCCAAAGATGTCTTACTGGAGAATGCCTAACCCGAGGATGCCTGACCCGAGGACGCCTGACCCGAAGATGTCTTACTGGAGAATATGCCTAACCCGAGAACGCCTGACCCTAAGTATGCGTGACCAGAGAATGCCTAACCTGATGATGCTTTACCCGAGAACGCTTGACCCGAGGATGCCTGACCCGAGGATGCCTGACCTGAGAATGCCTGACCCGAGAACGCCTGACCCAAAAACGCCTGACCCGATGATGCCTTACCCCATAATGCCTGACCGGAGGATGCCTAACCCAAGGATGCTTAACCCCGAAACACCTGACCTGAGGATGCCTGACCTGAGGATGCCTGACCCGAGAATGCCTGACCCAAGGATACCTAACCCGAGGATGCCTGACCCGAGGATGCCTGACCCGAGGATACCTAACCCGAGGATGCCTGACCCGAGGATGCCTGACCCGAGGATACCTAACCCGAGAACGCCTGACCGAAAACGCCTGACCCGAAGATGCCTGACCCGAGGATGCCTGACTCGAGGATGCCTGACCCGATGACGCCTTTCCCGAGAATGCCTAAGTTGAGGACGCTTGACTCGGGGATGCCTGACCCAAGAATGTCTTACCCGAGGACGCCTGACCCGAGTATGCCTGACTCGAGGACGCCTAACCCGAGGAAGCCTGACTCGAGGACGCCTGACCCGAGAATGCCTGACCTGAGGACGCTTGACCCTAGAATGCCTGACCCGAGGATGCCTGACTCGAGGATGCCTGACCCTAGAATGCCTGACCCGAGGATGCCTGACTCAAGGATGCCTGACCCGAGGACGCCTGACCCGAGGACGCCTGACCCGAGGACGCCTAACCCGAGGATGTCTTACTGGAGAATGCCTAACCCGAGGATGCCTGACCCCAGAACACCTGACCCGAGAATGCCTGACCCGAGGACTCCTGACTCGAGGATGTCTTACTGATCCGTCTTACTGGAGAATATGCCTGACCCGAGAACGCCTGACCCTAAGTATGCCTGACCCGAGGATGCCTGACCCGAGAATGCCTGACCCGAGGATGCCTGACCCGAGAATGCCTAACCTGAGGATGCTTGACCCGAGAACGCCTGACCCGAGGATGCCTGAACCGAGAACGCCTGACCCGAGAATGCCTAACCCGAGGATGCTTGACCCGTGGATGCCTGACCCGAGGATGCCTGACCCGAAGATGCCTGACCCAATGACGCTTGACCCGAGAATGCCTGACCTAAGGACGCCTGACCTGAGAACGTCTGACCCGATGACGCCTGACCCGAGAACGCCTGTCCCGAGAACGCCTGACCGAAGAACGCTTGACCCGAGGATGTCTGACCCAAGAATGCCTGACCTGAGGACACCTGATCCGAGAACGCCTGACTCAAGGAGGCCTCCCCAAGGATGCCTGACTCGAGAATGCCTGTCTAACAACTCGAAAACAACATAATTTTACCACGGAGAAATTTTCAAGATCTAAATGGTTCATAGTTTTTATTAGAATTTATTTTGTATCATTTTAAGACAAAAAACTTGCATGACAATCAATTACTTGAAAATCATGTCATGATCATTTTATGTAAAAGGAACAAGCTAGTCTGCAAACAAAGTTGACATTGTTCACGAATTGAAAGCATTCAATATGTTGACAGCCATATTCCCCAAACTTTCATCTTTCAAGCTAGGTCATCGATTCGAGCCGTGAATATAGTAGTTAGACTCTACATCAATCACCTTGGGGTGCGAACATTTTTCATGCTAACATTGAAATCTATAAATATATAGTGATAATGTATAAAAAGAGAGATCCAACAAAAATATTGACTTACTTTCTCTGTGAACCTCTAATGCAAGATCTTCCGTGATTTGTTGTGTGTCACAGCCAATCCATGAAACAATAATAACATATTCGTTATATGCAGATACAACCTTCTTTTTTGGACCCTGCGAACAATAATACCATGTATATAAAACACTTGAGCTACTAACGACTAATCCGTATAACAAAATAAAATTAAGAAGAAGCAGAAATTGCCCAAATGTTACAAGCTTTAACCACAAAACTACCTTCTTGAGGCGGAGCTATCATGCAAGCTTTGAGCACAAATCAAAGCAGAAGTATAGATCATGTCGATATGTTATATTGCTAATTCGTATCCCAGCTTTAACGACCTCTTCCACACCCTTTGTAGTCAAAGGCATACACAACCAGTGAACAAGATTTTTCCATTCCAGGATGAAAGCAGCTTCACCTGAAGGGAAAAGAGGAAGATGGGAATCAGACATGGTGCCGCAGAGTAGCTTATAATTCATCCCGTGAAAATCATTTTTCGAAGAGGGGAACAATTACTTCTTAATGTGATGATGAAAGAAATGATCACAATTCATCTTGTCTTATGTTGTGCTTCTGATTATTTTGAAAATAACAGTTCAAGAGTTGGACGATCCTATTTGTTTTCTTATTCACTGGTGGTGGCGCTTGATGGTGTTGAAGCTTCATCGGTACTTTCCATAACAAAAGGAAGATTCCTCTTGGAAATAGCTGTTTCTTCTAGTATGGAAGTCACTGTGGAGGAAAGCAGCTGAGTGCCTATCTTTCCATTTGATTCCATAGCACTCCTGAACATATAATAGCTTTATTAAAGGTATACAACACAAAATACAGTGCAATATTTATAGATTTTATATCATCTGAAACCAACTCAACCAGCAATCAAAGTTTCCTGCTAGGCTACTCTTCCAAAATTCCAATCTAGTTGAATCCTCGATATGGTGGGATTCTGTGCTTTCAATGTAGTTTGTCCACTTTTCATAGGCAGAATTAGCACAACCTTGTATGTCTGAAAACTCAGCATTTAGATTTCTGGTTTTGATATTAGAGCACTCTCTAAGGTCATTGACTGCTGTTTGAACCTAAAGAACGAAAAAAATGAAAGTATTTGATAATTTTCTCCCTGAAAGCGATAGTCCTGCAGTAACTCCATGCTTTTAAGAATAAGAAAGTCCATGAAAAGGCTATGATATTGGTATGAATTCCATTCACAATATAAACCTTCATGGAAAAGCATTCTCAGCTGTGATTCTTTAGAGTAAATTCTAATTATTTAGTTGAAGGCGAGCCTTGGCGTAACTGGTAAAGTTGCTGCCATGTGACCTGGAGGTCACGAGTTTGAGCTGTGGAAACAACCTCTTGTAGAAATACGGGGTAAGGCTGCCTCTAATACCATAAAAGGTATGTACAAGTTGCAATGAAGAAGCACATACCAGCCTTTTCTTCTTAGTACTGGAAGCTAATATAAGCTCTGCAACTTTTTCTATAAGTTGACGTTCTTCACTTGCAGCCAGCTCCTATAGAAGTAACTCAAAAGGGTGAAAAGAGATCAAGATCGAGATCTTCATTTCTAAGGAGAGTCCAGAAATAAATACCTCAAACTTTTCTTCAAGGGTGCAGAGTTGCTGATTATTAATTGTTTGTGATTTTTCATCCATTAGTCTCAATTTTGAAATATATGTATTCAAGGTCTTGAAAAAGTTGAGGAGAACTTCAGAGGTAATTTGAATTTCATGATATCTTCTTGTTTGATACTGATGATGGAGAAAAATAAACAAAGTTAGATGCACAAAACTAAGAGTATCTGAAAGAAAATTTATAGCATGCTTATGTACCTGTTGTTCTTGTCGCACAAAAGCATTTATCTTCACCTCAAGTTCCCGAATATTACCTTGCAGACCGTTGAGTATAGCATTAACATCTGCGGAAATCTTTCCAACAAGCTGTACAAGTATGCTGGCAAAATTGAGTGATGAAAGGGTGGAAAGAAAGTAACATTGACTTAAAGAAGTATCCACGCTTACATCCGTAAAAGCAGAAGAATGCTTTGATATTTCTGAATTCACTTTGCTAAAAGCTAACTGAGAATTTTCATGAAGATCTTGGGCTGGAACAGCTAAATTCTGGATATCGGAGTTATACTTGTCTTTCAGCTTCTGGAGCTGAACCTTCAATTCATCTGTAGCCTGTCCGTAAATTCAAGATTAGATAAGTTCCATTTTCAGGTCACAGATTATCAGAGTACCGTATGTCGAAAGAATTTCACTGTACCCTTCTTTTAGTAGCTAAGAAGGATTGCGTATCTTCTAGTATTACATTCAATTGCTGCTCTTGTTTGGTTACAGAAATTGCTGTTTTTCTCTTTAAAATTTCAAGCTGCTGAGTTAATTTGCTGCGGAAGCTTTGCACAAGGATTCTGTTTCTTTCCTCTCTACTGTTGCCTTTTTCTGTTTTATAATAAACATATGTTAGAAGAAGAAACTGATCTTAACCAGATAAAGACTAAAGACCAGAAGAGATAGTAGTGCGGACCAATTTTGGCGAACAAGCTGGATATCTCTGATTCTGCATTCTCTACTTCATCTCGAAGCTCAAGTGCTTTATCAGTCATTTCCTTTTCTGAATAACCAAAGGTAAACTATGCAGATTTCAATAATTTCATGAATAAACTTCTTTCCAATGAGCCGTTAATGGATACATATTTATTCCTACATGGTGTAGGATTCAGGAAAGGACGAAAGGTTTGGATCATCTTTGTATTTCAATTACATGTTTGGGACACACTTCTTACCAGATTTGATGACATCGGATACTAGAGAATCCTTCTCTTGAATCATTTCTTTCGCTCGCCTGTTTTGAACTTCTAGATCATTGAAAGCTTGTTCAGCTTTCTTTAGTTCTCTCTGCCATAAAATAGAGACTGGAAAGTTTAGTTATCTTGTAGGTTCTTGCTATCATGGTAAAAAAGAGACACAGATAGTAACTTGTTCAAGTAACATTCTACCTGAGTTCTCTCAAGTTGTTCGGTTAAATCTGCTGTCAGTTGTCGCTGATTATCATAAAGATCCTGAACCTCTATCAGTTTCTGCTCAGAATGTGTAACTTCTCAATCATCTTGGAATAAATTAGGACTTGCATAAGCTGCCTACATGATAGACCAGGTGATACTTACCTTGTTTTTGGACTCTAAATCAAGTTCTGTGAACTTCAGTTTCCCAACTATTGCCTAAAAAAGGGAAAAAAGAAGAAGCATTCGAGTTATAAAGTTTGTTACTATTTTACAGACCAAGAGTAGCTTTCCAGATATATTGATGGTAATAGCACCTTATGAGCTGCTTCTTCACTCAGGTAACGATCTTGTGGTATGTAGATTCCATTCTTCTCCCTCGTTGCATGTAATTCTGCAGAGCAAAGAAGAATGCCTACTGTTATAAAGTGCATGAAGCATCCTGCATTCACACAAGGTTCGGGGACGGGCAACACCCTAAGGGGTGTGATATAGGCATCCTACCCTGATGCAAGCATCAGTGGTTGATTTCCACGGCTCAAACTCCTGACCTATAGGCCACACGGAGACAAACCGTATTCCTTCAATGCCTACTGTTATAATACCACATAAATTAATAAATTGTCAAACTACAAATCTCATTTTAACCTTGCTTTAGGCAGTCCATCTCCACATACAAATCTTTGATTAGGGCAGATTTTGTCAGCTTCTGGTTAACCTGGAAATAGACTTGAGAATGAAATATATGGTCATCTAAAATCATAACAAGTCTCCAAAGAATAAAATTGACTACCTCTGGCCTGTTTTTAATTTGCTTGGCACGATTAGCATATTCGAGAGTACTGAGAGTCTCTTCCAAGCACTGGATGGACGGTGAAACTGTGGCAATTATGCATGTCTTTGTTTTTCCTCCTAACGAATCCCTCAGAAACCTTGTCAACTTGCTATCCCTGATATCCCGAGACTTATTTTACAATGGTTGCTTCTGTATTATAACATCTGTTGCAATGTATATATAATGACTGAATAAGTTCTATACCTGTATGGAACATGTCCAGAGTGATCAACCAAAGCATTGATGACCCTGCCCAAGGTAAGCAAGCTCTTATTTATCTCCCCTTCCTCTCTTGCTCTTCCCTGTATTTTAAAGAAGTAAATGTGCTTACGAACCTCAAATTTCACTATAATAAACTGAACGATTTAACTTATATACATTGACGATGTAAAGAATCTTTATACTGTCAGTGTAATTTAACGTGTTATAGTAGGTAGTCAGCATTATTTTCCAGGTAAGTAGTTCCACTTATTATGAGCTACCTGCAATTATCTTTAAGGTGACGTGATAGTGCATTTTATGCAAGTTAAACTCGTTTGTGAAATGGTATAATAACTAGTTTCGATTATTCTGAGAAGTTCCATTAGTGTACCTCTTTTGCACCAGAACGTAAAATGTTCTCGGATCCAGCTAGGTCAACAAGATTCAGTTTTCCACACTTAATCAGTTCTAGTCCCTCATGAGTACATTCCTTAACATGTAAGGTGATGGAAAAAATCGAATGAGACCTATTGCTTTGTTTATTAAGAAGCGTTTCAGCTGTATGCTTATTCGCAGACCCTTTCTCCAAAATTTTGTATATTTCATCTGCAGTTGATACTGTCACCTCTTCTAAACCTCTAATGAAAACTGCGCCTTTTCCATCCTCCATAAGAGCTAATGGCTTTCTCTGCTTCTCATCTATCGGTTTTGATTCCTCGTCCAGGGAAAGAAGATCTGTTATCTCCTCATTATAAATCTCTATATATGCAACTTTCATAGTGTACTCAGCCTTTTGAGACTCCAAAATGTCAAAAATCTCTTGGACTGCTCTAGGTATTACTCCAGCATTCTTGTGAAACTCCCCATTCTACAAGCATCAACATTGAATAGGATATAAAAAATGATAAAAGCCAACAAAATCAGGGGCGGAGCTACAATATAAGTTAAGGGTTTTGAAGAATCTAATAGCTTTTGTATTAGGGAACTTCATTAAATATGTATAAATATTTAATAACGAACTTAGTAACTCAAATGAGCTACAAGTTTGAAACCCATAAACTTCAAATCCTAGATCCGCCTCTATCAATCTTTTCTTTCAATTGGGGGTAGGGAGGGGAAGGGGAAATGGGGAGGGATTACTAGGTGGGGAATCGAACTCTCACCAACAAGGTGAAAGTTTAGGTAGCCAACCAACTGAGCTACTAAGATTTCCCTGCCTCTGTCAAAATGATGGTTACATTTGAGGGGGGGAGAAATGAAGAAAGAATCAGAGAGAACCTTCTCTTTAATTGCTTCCCCTTCCATTGTGTAAGTTTTTCCTGTTCCAGTTTGTCCATAAGCAAAAATAGTACAAGTATATCCTTCAAGAGCCTCATTAACAAGAGGAGCCACAGACTGATCATAAAATTCCTTTTGCTGAGATGATGGACCACAAACCTAACAAATATTGTGGCATCAAAAGGGTTCAAATCAACGTTACTACACAAAATTTTCGTAATAATGAAAAATGATATAGAATAGATTAAACTTAGAGACATTGTAAGAAGATAACCTTGTCAAAAAGAAATGCTTTGTTTATTTGCTTAGTACTTGTGTTCGACGTTGCAGTGACTTCTTGTTTCAGCTCGTCGCATGAGATCACCAAAGGGCCTTTCATCTTCATTTCATCCTCATTTGGAGGCCTGAAAGACAAGTATGTCACTTGCTTGTAAGTCTCAATGGTAAATTGATGAGTTGATCCACCTACACGTCTTGCTTTTAGTGTTATATACTTCTAACCTCTCAGTTACAAATGATCGTGCGAGACATACATTAGTTTGGTAAAAAGAGAAGAGGTAGGTTTCTTGATTACTCAGACCTAAGCTAAACTACATTATCTTTAATATTAGAACATAACAACAACAATAAACCTAGTGTAATTCCACAAGTGGGGTCTGGGGTGAACTGTGTATACGTAACCTTACCCCTACCTTGTGAAGGTACAAACAAAGACTGTTTCTGAAAGAACCTTGACTCAAAGTAAAACAAATATTAAGAACATGTAGAACTCCAAACATGTGACCTTATTACCAATACACTTATATGGATCGACATGGACAATGAGGATTCCCAATTTGCTTGAAATTAAGGCATAGTAATCGTATGAACGCGTAGAATTAGCAATGGAAAATTTTATCTGGTTCATACCTGCAACGCAGTACAACTTTCACATTTACCCCTTTTTCATCATTTGATCTGGTCAATCCTGATCTGCATGTTTTTTCAGTTGATGACCACAGTGTTTGAGACATCAAGAAAGGAGAAGAACTCCTTCTTTGATGATTCGATTTCGGAGTATCCATCAAAAATGCCCTGTAAATCTCCCTGTATTCTTTTTGTTTGGTACTTCAATAGTACGAGCTGTTTGATTGTGACTTCTTTTGTTTGGTCACCTTTGGAGAATCGTTTGCTAGTAACCAAAGTCTCACTTTGATTATGTTGACTGGCCGGCCGGTTGGTCGAATATTACAAGGTTTTGGATATCTAACACAGTAAGATTTTAGTTTGTATATAAAAACAAGAAGAGATGAACAGAAAATTTAATGTATGGCGTTACACTTGTCTTGCATAATAAAGAAATACTGTTTCTTGATGACCTTTAACTACTTTTATTGACGTTTTGAGTCATTAGTCAATGAGACGTTAGAGAAAAAAAGATTAACTTGTGTTTTGGACATATTTTTTTTCTATATAAAGAAGAAATATAGTAATAGAAGGATGGATTATAATTTGAACTTTTGTCATTTTGCTACTTTATTGGTAGCATATTGTAGGTACACCTAAAATATTCCAGCTTTCTATGTATTAACAATTTATTTTTTATATATATAATAACTAAGTTGTAATATTAATAAGATGCCTATTTAAAGATTTCTACCAAGATAACATACAATTCATTACTACTCCATCTAGTTTTGCTACTAATCGTAGTCCACCATTATTAATTACCACCTATAACCACCATCTTCGGTCACAACTATCACCACCGCCAATCCAATAAGTTAGTTGTCACCCGTCACAACTATTAGTCACCATTTACGATCATCTCCACTAAAATTATTAGTCACTAACGACAATCAACCACCACGATATATATCACCAATCAACGTCATCTATCACCATCACCATTAGCTGTTACTATTATCCATCACAATTATTAATTGGCATCACCAACCACCATGATCAACAACATCCACTGTTAATTACTATTTTCAGCCACCATTACCATTAGCTATTAACCATCACCATCCCCAACAAAATCATCAATTGACATCTAGATATTAAAAAATAAACAGTCTTAATCATTCAAAATTTGAATCTCAATTCACATCTTAGTATTCTGTATAACTAGATTCAGATTTTTTAGTTTTAATTCACATCTTAGTATCATGTCCAAGTGGCTGATTAAGAAAATATTTTGAACCAAGAAACAAATCAGACATTTGGTTAGGTTATTTTCCTTCACCTTAAATGGTCTGTACTGTTGATGACTTGAAGAAAACTCTACTTCAATGTCCATTTTTTGGGTTGATTTCTCAAATGTTCACTTAAGTTGTAACACCCCGTATTCGAAACAGACCAAAAATACAGATTTCGAGAAGTTGCAGGTGCAACTTACGGTCACCATCCACGGACCGTAGGTCAGACCACGGCCCGTGCTGGTGGTCCGTGGTTCACCACTGCAACCCCTCCCAGACTCAGTCA
>JAJOOF010002514.1:0-17122 GCA_029582545.1 Solanum lignicaule
GTTGTTTACTGCGCTTCGCCTCTCACAGTATTTTCTTGATGTTATTGTCTCCGTTGTTGATTGTGCACTGTTTCTTATTGGGTGTTATGTTATATATAATGTTTCCTCTTCTCCTGCTTGGTTTGGATGTACTTGAGCTGAGGGTCCACCGGAAACAGCCTCTCTACCTCCAAGAGGTAGTGGTAAGGTCTGCGTACACTTTACCCTCCCCAGACCCCACTTTGTGGGATTTCACTGGGTATGTTGTTGTTGTTGTTATAATTAAGGACATTATATATAACATATGAGTAGAGCATGAAGATTATTACTAGACATAGAGCCTGAAAGAAGGACTTTTCTAACCTTTAGACTCTTCTTGAGATTTAAATTCTTCAGAGCATAAAAATGCCTTTGAATCTCCAATATTGGCAACTAAAATTTGATTTTCTGCTGTAAGAATAACTGTGGCGGTAGAGCCAGAAACAAAATTGTGTCTAAAAGCATCCTTCAAAATCAGACAAGTTTAAATTAAGACAAATAATAATAAAGATTTAACTCTGATCAGCCTAACAAAAAAGATACAACTTAAGAGATTACCCTTGAAAATGCAGAGTCAATATCATCAATTGCCATTAGCAATGCTTCCCTCAATATTTCCAAGTGAAAAGATCGATCAATGATTGATGAAACAGTCAGCTTGAGCCTACAGAGAAAAAATTACAGCTTTCCTTGGATAAGTACATCATGAAATTAGTTTGGACAATATGAGATGCCATTGGATAAGTAAATACAGATAATGAAACCCTATAATAGCAAATAAAATCAAAAAGTAGACTATAGCTTAAAATATCATTTTAAAGGATCATTCAAGTTTAGACTTAAAATTACACATATAATAAAGTAAGATTATTCGACCTGCTTTGAGTTTTTTTTTTTTCCTTGAGCCAAGGGTCTAACAGAAACAACCACTCTACCTCTCAAGATAGGGGTAAGGTTTGTGTACACTCTACCCTCCCCAGAGGATTACACTAGGTATGTTGTTGTTGTATATAATAATTCAGATTATTCCCCTTTGACACAGTAATATTGAGGATCTAAGGAAGGATCATCTACTCTCACTGCCATGTTCCTGTATGCAGAATTAAACTAGCAATGCTGCAGCAGCCATTAAAAGACTCCATAAAAGGAATCAGGAACTTTTGCTCGTCTTTGTCAAGCCTTGGATATAATCAACAAAGGTGCCCTACTTTTTTCTATGTATTTTGTTTACTTGTTTATTGAGTTTTCTATAGAATAGTGGAAAAGAGGGGCAGTCCATAGCATTCTTTAAAGTATGTTTGTTGGTTTTCATGTGTTTACCATGAAAAAGGGACTGAACGACATATCACCTTACAAACAACTTTTCCACGTTTCAATGTCTCATAATTGATAAGAGTTATTTTAGTAAAAAGATATATGTTTGCTTTCGAGAGGACGACGAAAAAGCAGAGAGTGTAGGTATGTAGAAGACACCTCCCAACGTTCAACTCATCCAGCTCCCAGTTCAGGTCTCGAAGAGTACTCTGTCCTCTTTCATTTGGCAAGAGCCCAATCATTTTCCTTGAAAGAGCTGAAAATGTTGCATCAAGAAGAAAAAATGTATGCAATGTGAAATACTGTAGCAATAGCTTTGATGCCATTTCACTTGCTTCATCACCATTATGACCATCAAAAACTGCGACAACACCAACAGTAACCTCAGTAATACCATCACTACCTGCATAATATAAGAAGATTTTAGAGAAAATAGTGAACCATAAGGAGAAATAAGAACATAGTGTGAGAAATAAAGACTCAGGAAATTATTACTAAATTATGTATTCCACATTATTATACCGAACCCTATTTATAGACACTACATTACAATCTTTCTCCACGTAGGACAGAATAAACAATCGTATTCCTATTCCTATTCTAACACTCCCCCTCAAGCTAGTGCACGCAAGTCATGTGTAACAAACTTATTCCACAGTACCAATAGGAGATTTGGTGAAAATGTTTGCAAGTTAATCACTTGACTTAAAAAATTTTGTAACAATACTACCGAGAATATCTTTTCTCTGACAAAATGACAGTCACTGTGCTTAGTCCTCTCATAAAATACCAGATTTGATGCGATAGGAAGGATCGCTTGGTTATCACACTCACACACAAGTTCCATCTAACTAATTTCCCCAAATTTTAGTTCTCTAAGCAACTGTTTATTCCAAACTAGTTCAAAGTTTCCTGATGTCATAGCTCGAAATCCTACTTCAACACTAGATCGAGAAACCACACTATGTTTCTTACACTTCCAGGACACCAAATTACCTCCAACTAAAACACAATATCCGAATATAGAACACAACTATCAAAAGGTGCCCAATCAACATTTGTATATCCGATGATCTGCTTATGGCCTTGATCCTCGAAGAGTAGTCTTTTACCTGGAGCTGACTTTATATATCGGAGAATGCAAACACTAGATCTTAATGACTATCACAAGGAGAATCCATAAACTAACTCACAACACTCATAGGAAAAGAAATGTCAAGTTTAGTCACAGTGAGATAATTTAACTTACCAACCAACCGTAGATCTTTCGGGATCACTGAGTGGTTCCCTTGTCCTAGAAGGAGTTTAGCACTCCGATCCATAGGAGCATCAATGGGTCTACATACCATCATACATACCTTTACAAAAATGTCTAAGGCATACTTTCTTTGTGAAATAATATTACTTGATCTGGACTGAGCAACCTTAATTCGGAGAAAATACTACAGCCTAGTGAGGTCTTTAGTCTAAGAATGTTGAAAGAGATGTTGCTTTGTCGGTGATAACAATATCATCAACATAAACCACCTAATAAATACACACATTTGATGCGGAATGCAATAAAACACAAAATGATCAACTTCACAACGACTCATGCCAAACTCCCAAATGTGAAGTAAACATCTGTTCAATCATAGCCTGCCTCCATCTTGGATGTGGAAGTGCTTCACATGTTTGCAACTTAGGGATGAAAATAGAGGACAAAGATGATATAAACGCATAATTGGGTGATGATAGACAATGATAACTTAAAAAGGTATAATGGAGGTTGGTATTATGAGTGGATCTTAAACATTTCAGAAATGCAGTCGATTGACTAGGAGGAGACAAGTCTGCAGTAGGTGCAGGGTCCGACACATGACATGAATCATTTGGTCCTGATGTTGGATGAGGATGACGATAATAAGGTCAAAAATGGCATTGTGACTAGAAATGTAAAAGTAATCGTAGATTCCTCAAAAGTCTGAATAGGTAAGACCTCAAAAATATAGTGATGATAGAAAGAAGATGTAAATTAAGGTCGAGACTCAAAATATTTGACATTGGCTGACTTAAGGTACTGATGAATGTGCAAGTAACAACAATAACCATTTTGAACCCAAAAATAACCAAGAAAGAAACATTTGAGAGCACATGGGGCTAATTGATCTTTTCTCGAGGATAAGCAATGAACAAGACATGTTCATAAAGAAACGAGGAGAAAGAGAGCATAAAGGTGATTTAGGAAACAATATGGAATAAAGAATTTGATTTTGAATGAGAGATTAGGACATCTGATTAATTAAATAGCAAGATGTGAGAACTCCATCGTCCCAAAATTGTTGCGGAACATAGAATTCAATGAGAAGAGTGTGATCAGTCTCAATGAGATGTCTATTCTTCCTTTCTACTACCCCTTTCTATTGAGGGGTATACGGATAAGATGTCTGATGAATAATTCCTTAGTGAGTCATAAACTACCAAAACTGGGAGAATAAGTATTCTAAGACATTATCATACACAAAGTGTGAAAGAAACACCAAATTGGTTTTGCATTTCAACACAAAAACTCTTGAACATAGAAAATAAATTCGGAACGATCTTCCACTTTGAAAATCCAAGTACATCTTGAATAATCATCAATGAAACTAACAAAACAACAAAATTCTAAGTTTGAACCAACTCTACTAGGACCCAAATATCATAATGAACTAATGAAAAAACATCTCAGCACTATATGGAAAGGTAGTGCGGGTATATTTCCAAATTGACGCAACTCACAATCTAATGTAGATAGACCGGACAAACTAGGCACCATATTTTGTAACTTGAATAAGCTTAGATATCCAAATGTATGTGAATAGGTCAGGAGGATCTTTAACGAGGAATATTATGGAGGAATTGGGAGAAATAAGATAGTAGAGGCCTTGTGATTCAAGCCCTGCGTCAATAGTTTGCCCTATACTGCAGTCTTGCATAACATAGAATCATCATAAATATTATGGCGCAATTTCTAGGGTTTGACAGATGCAAGATTAAAAGAAGAATTAGGGACATAGGTACATAAAGAACAGAGTTTTGAAATACAGATGATAAAAGATTACCTTGTCAACTCTTTTAGGTTGTGCTTGGATCCATTGGCTAAAGTAACAACATGAAGATACTAAGAACCCCTGATTACCAACATTGTCAGACTGAGCAATATTTTTTTTTTATAACCGAGAAATCCGTCTGTGACCCGCCGCCCTTGGACCAATCACAGCCTTCTAAACTTGGTGGATACTGGGCCCGCCCCTCTATCCTTCTCCACTTAAATATCGGGCTTCGCTTTGCATGGTGTGGGGCTTGAACCTGCGACCTAAGTCACAAATCCTCCACCTTTTGCCACTCGAGCTTGGCCTTGGGGGTGTCAGATTGAGCAATATAAGCAAGGGGTTTGCTATGTGTGGCTTGGGACTTTCATGTTGGAGGTCTCAAGTTTGAAACCCCTTGCTAGCGTAAGCTAGGGGTTTGCCTACTGGGTCGAGCTCATCGCACCGAGCTTGGCTAGTGCGGGTTACCTCTCCTATATAGTTTGCGAGAAATTGCATAAGATCAGGGGTTTTACCCTTTGCGCACCCAAAGGGTAGCGACTGCGGGTTTCCCTTGTCATAAAACAAAGATACTATGAATAAAAAACATTTGACAAAAGTGATTTGTTACCAAAATATGATAAAAATACATGAGTCCATAACCCACTTCGAAGGGTACTAAACTGTGAAACACAAGTAAAAAAATTAACAGCAACAAAAGTATCAGGTTGTGTGAGGCTACTTGTGAATAAGAACCCCTGATTACCAACATTGTCAGACTGAGCAATATAAGCAATCTTCAGTGGTCGACCATGCAGTGAATAGCATACGTCACGAGTGTGTCCAAGCCTTTTACAATACCTACACTTGGGTCAAGATCTTCCAAAACGATCTCATCCTTATCGATTTTCCATAAACTAAGATATTCATTTTTTTATGGTTTGAGATGTAAGAAAAAATGAGTCAATGGTTGGTGATGAGACCATTGTGTGATTAGGAGTCACGGCAAGGCTAAGTAAACTAGAGAATAGTTCATCAATTATAGGAACCGTAGACTAGCCAAACTTTATTCATACACTGAATCAACATCACTAGGAAGTCCAACAAGTGTAAGAATTATAAACAATGTATGTCTATGCTCTTGTTTTTTCCCAGCATTTGTAGTGACCGGTATCAACCTCTTAAATTCCTCCATGATTGTTTGTACATGTCTCAGGTAAGTAATTAGACACATATGATTCTTGTTTCTTTAAGTTGGTCATCCGTGATATCACATCATAAATATGAGATACGTCATTAGTGTATAAAAACACGAGTCTTTCCCTAAACTGAATAACATGTCTAGAATGGGCGAAACAAGGGCATCAACTTGGAATCAATAGATTGCCACAGGAGACTACATAATTGAATGTCAATCTTCTCCTACTACATTTTGGCCTTCTAATCTACCTCACTAGCCTTTGCCTTTTCATCTACCAAACTAGCCCTTTTTTGTTAAGTGGTCTATAACACCTTGACTCTTAAACGACAACTAAACCGAGGAAGCACTAGCTAAATAGTTTGGACTTTCCATTAATAGTTTTGAAGTGATCATAGGGATCGAACTTTCAATTCCCGTGTTTTTTGAGCCAAAAATATCACACAAAAGACATGGTTGTCTTTAAGGAGGGTCTAAACAAAGAAAGTGACTTTGAGGTTGATGTTGGTCAGGAAAAGTGTCAAAGAAAATTTTTAAGTAGTTCAGGAGCTGGAATCTTCTCAAAGACTGCAAAGAAACTTCAATCGAATCCCTATAAGTATAATAGAAGTTCACAAAGATTGTTAGAAAACTGGCAAGGGCATTGGATTAGGGTTACGACAATCGAAATTAGCAAAAAATGCAAAGAATAGCTTCGGAAGGGTTGGGAGACTCCCAGGGAAAAGGATCTACTTCAATAGGTGCCAAAAAAACAGACGTCGGCTAAAGACTTTTGAGTTGCGCGTGGAGACGCATAAAAAGGCTTTTATTGGAGCATTTTCTTGGGCTTGCTCACCAGAGTTCCCTAAACCTTGTGGAAGCGTTGATTTTCGCGCAACACTTACCTAAAGAGAGGTGACACAAAACAGACACTAAATAGTCACCAAAAAAGACGGTGCAACGAATATCTTTTTGTCTCAATGTTTTCTCATGGTTGCTTTGATACCATGTGAGTAATAAAGACTTAGGAAAATATTATTGAATTGTATATTCTACATTATTACACTGAGTCCTATTTATCGACACTACATTACAATCCTTCTCCACGTAAGACACTACATAAAATTCGATTCCTATTCCTATTCTAAAAGTATGTCTACACAGCATCGTGAGTAAGGTGGGCTCTTACAATAGGTTAGATTCTACTAGAGCTATTTGAAACTAGTACTACTGGTAGGGCCTAGAAGTTAGAACCAATTTATTGACACTTTAAACTGCCATTGCTTAGGTTAAGTTCCAAAACATACGTATCTAGTATGCTTAATCTAGAAAATTAAATAGTTCTAAACATCTATGATACTATTCAATTCATCAAATGGGAAGTCCATTTCTCTTTTTTGGTTTATACCAAAGCAGAGTTCATTTTTTGTTCTATAAGGTTTCAAACCTTATCAACTGATCAACTCTACAAAATTTGCAAGGCATCCACTCAAGTCTTCTAAATATTTTTTTTCTACTCCATTCTATAAAGCTAAAGAAACACCATATGGCTCCATATGTTCCCATATGAAATAGGGCCCCCACTTTTCATAAATTGTCTTAATTTGACTTAATACCAAGTAATGAAACTTCACATTGTTAGGAGAACTTATGGTTGTAAGCGCTTTAGTTTGTTTTTTATTAAAGCACATGTAAGTGCCTTAGTTTTCTTAAAGTAGAGTAGATAAAGGTTGTATTACAACACATAAAAGTAGGTCTTGTGCATCTTTTAAGGAGTATTATGAGTGAAAATATCTTCTCATAAGAAAATGGACAATGTGATTGCACAAATGAGGGACATACAATTTGAGGTGGAAGGAACGCTAAGTAATTTACATCTTCTACTACTATTCTATAAATAACAGCGCAGTGCCAAATTCAGACAACCAAATCAAAAGAAAAAAGAAAAACCTATGAGGAGAAGTCACTGGTAGGGATTAGAATCAGAATTTGCACTCAACTACACGCTCACTTTTGAGTACCCCATTTTGTTTACCCCTAATATGTAATCTAGTAAAGATCTAATAACAAGGAAATGCTATTTTTCCTCCGCCAAGCTGCAACCAACTCACAATTTCCATTTGAAGTTTGATAAACACACAAAAGAGGCTTTGTTTTCTTGATAATTAACACAATCTTTCCCTAATACCTTTTTCTTTATTTCACCAATTTTTCTGTCACCATAATTTTGCTTTAAATACTCAACTGGAACAATTGATACAATCTAAGACAGAAATAAGTAGTAACATTTTAAAATAGGAGTTTTTATGCCATTAAACTAAAAATTGGATTGATTAAACAATAAAAGTCTTGGAGCATGCTAAATTACCAAAAAATAACAATTCATATAATAGGTTCACAGATAAAGTAATGTGCATATTAGCAAACAAAAAATATACCAAAAGTAAAAGTAGAAACAGAAAATTTACTGGGGAAAGGGATGTGAATATCGAGAGCACAGAGAATTCGATCTTCTTGAGACTTGCGGCGACCTTGATGTAAGGCAGTTTGGCACCTAGCATTCGGCAATTTCGACCATTGTTCCGAACCATATTCTGGCAGCTTCCAGCGAGGGCATTTCGGAGATTTAAACACGGCAGGTGCACCACCTTCTTTATATACCGTCAAACATTTCGATGATTCTCCGTAAGTACATGTACTCACGCAAAGAACAAACCCTAACACAAACCCGAGAAATTCGCATAAATCCATCCTCTTCTCCAGTATGTGATCATTCTCTGATCATAGGAAATTGAAATTGCAGAACCTGTGTTTCATGTTATTGAGAAATTGAGAGAAATGAGAGTAACCGGGCGGTGAATTTGAAAAGACGATGCTTTATAGGGATGTGTGGGTCTTGTGGTTTTTTCTCACGTTGGGTCTCTGTACGAATGAAACTGAAAAAGAGTAATCTAGAAGGGAAGTGTGTAGAATTTGCACTAGGAGCCACTTTTACAGTTTTACTACTTTTATTTAAAATCTCCAGGAATTGGCACAGATAGACAAGTGTTACATACAATTGGCAACATATAGCCCAATATTAATTAGTAATTAATAAACAAATAAAAATTGGCACATATTAGCCTAAAAGTAATATATACATTTTCTAAATTATTTTTAAAATAATAAAAGATATTTAATATCATCTCTCTTCTAACTTTCAAGTTCCAACCATTACTCCTTAAAACTAGCAAAAAATAATTTAGAATTATCTCTCCTTTCAAATTATTACGTTTTTTTTTTTAAAAAAATAAAAAATTAATTACATCCTTCTTCTAACTTCCAACCATTTCTCCTTAAAACTAGCAAAAGATTATTCCTCTCTCCTTTCAAATTATTTCGTATTTTCAAAAATAATAAAAGAAAATTAATAACATCTCTATTCTATCTTCCAATCATTTCCACTTAAAACTAGCAAAATATTGTTTAGAATTATATCTTTTCTTAAAATTAGCAAATAATATTTTGATTATGATTATTCTTATTTCAAAGGTATTCCTATGAGTTCATTACCTGGCAATTATTTTGCCTTTGAACTCAATCCATATTGGATACATTTGTTTGTATTCATAATAAATTGGTATACATTTATATTTATTTGCATTAATATCTTCCAAATTTTACATATGTATACATTTGTATTGGATACATTCATCCATACTCATTTATAAACTGGTATACATTTGTTTGCATTAATATCTTTCTAATTTTGCATTTGTATTGGATACATTTGTTCGTATTCATAATAAATTTGTATACATTTATTTGCATTAATATCTTTCAAATTTACATAAGTATACATTTGTATTGGATACATTCGTCTATATTCATTTATAAATTGGTATACATTTGTTTGCATTAGTATCTTTCCAATTTTACATAGGTATACAGTTGCTTGCATTACTATTTTGGAATGCAATCAACAAAATTCATTAACAAATTTTGAAAAATTTACATTGTTATATATGTGTTCGTTTGTATTCATTAACAAATTTAGATACATTTGTTGGAGACAAAATAAATATTCATTATCAAATTCAATCAATGAAATTCAATATTTTAAAAAATTGTCATAAATATATTAATTATTTATTTATTAAAAATTGAAAAAATGTCAATTCCAGAAATCACAAAACGTTGCAATTTTTTGGGGAAGAAAACGTTGTAGAATTATATACAAATACGAAAGTTTTTCAAAAGAAAAAAAATCTTGCATTTAACTACAAGATAAAAAAATGTAGAAAATTTTAACTTTTTTTAAAAAAATAACCCAAACAATCAATAAAAAAAAAAATTGGTATGATACTATGATTTGATTTACTTATTGTGAAGAGTTATTGTTGTGATTGATCTTTAATGGAAATATTTTAGAGAAGAAAATAGAAATCCTAAACTTGAAAGAGGGAGACAAAAAAAGGAAGAAAGAGCGAAATTGAAAAATACCATAATTCTTTTTGTTTATAAATTATAAGGAGAGAGAGAAAAGAAACAATAAAAGCAAACGTGCTAACTCCTAGGAAATAGAGAGAAAAAATAAGGAAAATAAATCAATTTTTAAAAAAAGAGAATGTGACTATTTAATATCAAATAAATATTAAAAAATGTTTTTTTTGCTAAAAAGTTTAAACTTTAAAGTGGGCTATTTGTTGCCAATAAAGACTATGAATTGTCATGCTATGCAGTTTTTTCCACTTGGAGCCCGGAGAGGTCAAACTTCATATACAACTTACAAGTGTCTATCACAACTTCAATTGCATTAAAATTTGGAACAAAGTGGTCAAACCGACGTGTGTCAATGCAAACATATGAATATTTCTACAAATCAATTGTTGCACTATATTACTAAATGCAACTTAACAAACTTAGAGGTCGTTTTGATACGATATATTAGAGAAAGTAATACGTAATATGGTATATAATCTGTTTAAATTTGATTTGGTTACTTTGGAATATTAATATAATGTGCGAAAAAGTTTATATATGCCACTAAATTTTGGAAATTGGGTCAATTATGGCATTTGTCAATAATTGATGTAATATGTTGTTCTTATTTTACCATTGGTCCAAATATATTAATGGTTGAAGTTTTCCAATACGTGACTTTTTCATATATACAAAACAAAAGGCTTAAATTAAACCATTTTGCAAAGTTCAAGAACAAATTTGAGACTTTTGTCAGGTAGAAAAAGGTTCCTTATGGGAAAGCTTTTGCAGTTAATGAAGAGTAAATTTTAGGCTTAGCAAACATAAAAATTATATTCGTATGCTATAACTATAGTTTGCATAATTGCGCTCTATAGCAAATTTTATGTTTGCTATGGAGCATCAGATTTGTATAAATCGTCGTCAGGCCTCTCGTTTGTTTAAAAGGGCAGCGATTGTGTATGTATATCGGTTAGATAATTGTATATATATAACTATTATGCATATGTATCAATGATTGTGTTTGTATATCTGCATAAAGTTTGAATTTGTATACAATCGAATCGAAATAAAACATTTGTATATCAAATCTCTCTCGCTTTATACAACACACATTAAACATTGTAATTTGTATAATTTGTGTTTGTATAAAGCGAGAAAGAGAGAAAGACAAAAGAGAACTGGTAGGGAAAGATCTGTATTTGTATAGTTATAAGTGTATAGGACGAAAATATATGTATTTGTATTTGTATATACAGTTTTCTCTCGCTTTATACAAACACAAACGCAATTTATATAGTTGTGTTTGTATAAAGCGAGAGGGGCGAGGGAGAGTGGTGAGCGAAATTCTCTGTGGAGAGAAGCGAATGACAAGTGTTTGTTATGGATTACAATTAAATTAAATTGTGGTTATAACATTTAATTTGATTTAATAGTTTGCTATTTTATACATTTTTCTCATTAATGAATAAGGGTATTTGGACAAATTTTATAACGATGGGACATATTTTACCTTACTTATTAACCGATGATATACATAGACTATTTTTCAAAGTTCAGTAATATATTTGAACTTTTTTGCCTATTTACAAAATACAGTAGGTTGACTCCAAATTATAAATTGCCTTTGCGTTATTGGATATTCAAAAATATAACATAATGGTCAATAACATGTATTGATCCTAAAACTTGATGATATTCTGAAATTTAATGACCTAAACCAATTGAATACTTTGTAGTTTCTGTGGATGGAAAGTTCTTGAGTGTCAAACTAAATAATGATTTGTACTATTAATATTCAACAAAATGATCATATCCATTTGCCAAATCCCTAATTTATTTGTCTAAAATAAAAACTTAAATAATTCTCCCATAATTCAATGATCCACTACTTGCAATAATATTCCACAAATCTTTAGTGCTCTCACTTGATTCGATACCTCGTTGAAATTAAAGAAAATGTCCACCATTGTAAATAACTCTATAAAGAAATATTAGCATTATGGGACTTGATAATGATGTCAAGGATTTGAATAATCAATTAGAAGTTCCACACGATGATCCGGTGAATCTAAAATTTTGAATTTATGATTTTTGGATCATAAAAAGGGCAACTTAGTGAATATTGGATAACTTATTTATACATATAACATACTAGGAGACTTGGCCACGCTTCGCGCGGTTAAGAAAGATCTCTTTAGATTTACAAACTAATCTTTTACTATTTCAAAAAATTAAAAATATTTTAAAATAATTATATAGTCTTCAAATCCAAATAAATTAGATTTTAATTTAATTTTAATTTGTTTAACCTTTCATTACCTAAAACTTAGTTGTTAGAAAATAAAGTTCATCCAAAAAAAAATGAGATTCCCTTAAATTTTCAACATCATTATTTGTGTTCTGGTGTAGTGACATTCTTTTGCTTAATTAAAAAAAATTATATCTTAAAAACAAAAGTATTTTGCACATAATCATGATATAGTAATAATGGTGTTCAATAGTTTCATTAAATTTCTACGATAGTACATTTTATAATTTTTTGAGAAAGTTGTATCAATATTTATTTGTTACAAATGCTTAGAGGTTTTGCCTATTTCAAGTTCTTACATAATTCAAATAAATTCTTATATTTAACTTTTTTTCTTTTAAAAGTGATAATATTTACAATATATATATATATATATATATATATATATAAACGCTAAAAATTTACAGTTTAACAGAAAATATGCATATTTTTTTTATTTGTAAGTAAACTAAAGTACACATATTTGTTAGCCTCCTATGAAAGCTTAACAATAATATTTGAGACTTTATTCTTACAATAAGATGTACGAGCAGAAATGAAAAAAAAATATTCAAAAATAAATCAAAACTAATTGATGGCAACAAATTAATTAAAAAATTACAGTTTATATAGTACATCGTTAGTTAATTAAAATTTAAAAACACTTCTTCAAGTTCAAATAATTTGCATATTATTCGGAGATCTGCAAGAACAAAAAGAAAAAGAATGAAAAATTTGAAGTTAGCTATAAGATATTATATGTTGAATTTTCTGAAGATACAACAATAATATGTTATGTTGAATTTTGTGGATATATAACAATGATTTAAGAAGACTCTTAACAGTAGAAGACAACTTATGATCACCACATACTCATTTTTTTTAGCACCATCCAGGAACTAATTCATCATTGCATATTCTTCTAGTTTAGTATATTATACATAAATTTGTATGTAAGAATTCATTAAAATTATAATAAATTATGAAAGTGAACTCACGACTTAAAAATATAACAAATTAGTGCTAAATCATTAAACGTTAAATATATAAAATTTAAATCATGGCTCCGGCTTAATATCATGATATATATATATCACTTGCTTTCACCCCCACACACATAAAAAAAAAAATTGAATCTTCAAAAACACAACCTGAAAAAATATCAAAGTTAGTACTAAAAACTTTAAATATTAAATACATAAAATTTAAATTTTGAATTCACCTATATCTCTTCATATCACACAACACTTGCTTTCACCACACAAAAACCCAAAAAAAATATTACCCACGCTATTGTTTTCAATCTATATGAAAAGTATTGAAATTTTCTTGATCCTTCTTTGTAAATCATAAAGAATCATTCTAATTTTATAATTACGATAATCAATAAAAAAAGTCATAAGATAAAAGTCATTTAATATTAGCAGATAATAAAAAAACAAAAAAATCATACAAATAAGAGTAACAAAGAAAAACCTACATAAAAAGCCCACCTTGATAGATTGGGAAGGATTATATAAACCACACAAGTCCCAATAAAAACAACCCAAATCCTTTCTTTTTATTTTTGAGAATTCATTTTTCTTTACCATTAAATATTTTCTTCCACAATCCACAAACTCCCATGCACTTTTAGTAATGGACTTCTATAAAGTGCAGTAAAAAAAGGATGTTCAAGTGCAGTCATTGACTATTAATTTAGGAGTTATAATTGTCAAGAGTTGTGTGGAGTACTGAAAATAAAAACAATTAAACTTTTATTTTAACGAAAATAAATAAATGAAAAAGTAATAATTGACACATTCATTCATTTCTATATAACAATAAAATTAATAAAAATATACTTTTTAATTACAAATAAAATTATGATACAAAAATCATTCTTAAGATCCTACAATATATTAATATTTAAATTTCAAAAAAAAATATTAATTAAAAAAAGGTACCTGATAAATGCCAATGATTCACATCAAACATGAGACCATTGATAAACAAAAAAATATTTTTCCATGATATATATAGCTCAAGATTTATAGGAGAAGATGAAAAAGTGAGGAGTTATATAAATTAATTTTCAGAAGTTAATGAAGGGACGTGGGGAGAGGAAAGGTTGGTACACGGTTACAACTTACAATTAAAATTTGCATTTACATGGAAATGAGACAGTTACAATAAAAATTTGGAAAAGTATCTTCCTCTTTGCAATTAATTAGAATCTATTAATTATTACAGCCTTAATTAAAATCTATTTACATGGAAAAATAGAGAGAAAAAAAACCAAAAATAGATAAGTAGATTTACTGATCATAGAGGCATGCCACATCAACTGATTGAAGATCCTCCTTTATATATATATAGATTTAGTAAATTTTTTAATACAAATATAAAATTTTGATTAAAATTATTGAGTTATGTCAAACGTATATATATATCAATAAAGGAAGAGGATCAAAAGCTTCACATGAGATAACGTGTACATATATTGCTTAAATATAAACATAAGGCATACCCACACCAATTACCCATTCACGTAATACTTATATATACACCAAATTTACATCAGTATGAAGTTAAAGTGATTTTATTGTTAAAAAAATAGTTTAGTGACTTTATTGATACTAATTTAAATTTGAATGATTATTTTGTTGCAAAAAATAAGTTGGTAACTTTTGTGAAATAAAGTAAAAATTAATCACCATCCATAAAACAAAGGATTGATTTTAGAGATCGCTCAACTTGTAGTATACTAATTTGCAGTAAAAATTATCGAACTTCTTTTTTTAACTATAAAGTCACTCAACTTTCATTTTATTTTATACAATATATATATTATCCAGATATTAACTCCACCAGTAATCACAATTTATTCATTAAAAATATTTTATTTTAAAATAAAAAACCTCCGTGACACAAATAATATTACCCAAAAACGACCCATTAGGTAGTTTATGTGTTGTATGAATGAATATTCAACAACATAATACCCTAAATCTTTTGCTTATGATTATAAATATAAATATAAATATTTAATAAAATAATCCATTACCACCGCTTACACTATATTCTTTCACAAGTGCTTTCATTGGATAAGTTAGTTATAGTTTGTTCGGCATTTATTTTTTAGTGAACAATTTTGTCTAGTTGAGATCTAAGACCTCTAAGATTGTCAATAACACATTTTTATAGGTATATATAATCCCTACAAAGAATAGACCTGATGACATTGTAGACATTGAAATTTTGTAGGACTCTACAAGACATGTTTAATTTGAGTTGGGACTCTACAAAGTGTGTTCAATTTCAATTAGAATTTTTGGAGGCTATTCAACCCTAAACCCTAGTTTACGCCTATATAAAGGGTACAAAATTTCCTTAAAAGGCATCTCAAAATATTCCATAATCTCTTGGGTATTTTTAAAGATCAAGACCTGCACTATCTTGATGAATTAAATTATGTTTCTTCAGATTTTATTTGTATGATTTATTTATTTTCCATATGTTTAAAATTTGTTGCAAACAGGCATATACAATATCAATTTTTTTAATGTAGACGCTGCAAAGCTAGTTTTCATCCCTCGAATGAAATAATAAGAGCATCCGTTAACAAACAAATTGTCCTAAATTAATCATCTTCTATTTATTGGAGTGAATCAAATTAGATAATTCAAATTCGATAATAAGCTAGTCATATAATTTGCTTATTAGCATAAAGTTTAGCTTGCTTATTTCTTTAAATTGCTTATGACATACCAAAAGAAGGATGAGCCTTTAACTCAACTTACTCAAGTGAATTTTAAGTTGTTGGTTTTTTTTTTAAAGAAAAAAACAAGTCTTTGTGCTCTCAATGGAATTATGTGAAACATACCATGGAAAAAGAACCAAAGAAGTTTACACTATTAATTAAATCATCCAAAAATAACTTCAAGTAACTGTCCAAAATAAGCATCTAAATAAATAACTCAAAGACAAATAACTTGCTATAACATACTCCCTCCATCCACAATTGTTTGTCAGGGTAAGGTCATGCACATCCCTCAAGGAAAATTTAATACAAGATGTAATTTGATTAATATAACCCTACTATACCAAGAATACCAAAAGTCCACATAACTTTTCAATTGAACTACACTATCATTAAGGGTAGAATTGGAAAAAATTGACTAATTATTTCTTGATTGTTTAAATTGACAATTAATCTTGGACATCTATTTTTAGTATACCTGCCAAACAATTGTGGACGGAGGGAGTATTAATTAAAATATACTAATAGCGCATAAAATTTGAATCCTCAACTAAACTAGAGTTGTCAAATATTGTTGGAATTCTTCTTCCTTCTCAGATGATTTTACACTCTTCCAGGCTACTAGTTTAAGAATGGAAGTAGCTACAAATGAAAGACCCTACAAATGATATTATGGACTTGGGTTATGCAACCATTGGGCCTCAGATGTGGGCCTCAGATGTTTGATTGAATCTGTTTTAAACGTCTGGGCTTTAGCATATACACTCTCTTCTAGAACTTAATTAAGGCATCTTTTATTATACAATTTCTGTATTTATCCATTTGTTTGTTAGAGGTAGACCAATTAGAAATAGCCACCTGTATAGTTAGTTAGCAGGATACTTGTATAAATATAGGTAAATTGTACAGAGCAGATCAATCAATTCAAAGAGAATTTTCCAATACAGTCTTTTATTTTTGCATGGTATCAAAGCAAGGTTAATAGCTCTTCAGTCTTTCTTCTTCCCTTCTCGTTACAGCTTCTGCTTCCTTGCTTGTTTCTCTTTTTCCTCATGGGGGATGCTCAAATA
>JAJOOF010002515.1:0-46869 GCA_029582545.1 Solanum lignicaule
CTTGGTAAAGAAAGTTTTAAATTCATTATGTTTTTAGTGTCTATGCGATGAATGAATGCTAAGAGGCTTGTATTAGACCTCTTCGAGGTCGAGTACGCCGGTTACGACTAGGGGGTGCTCCCGGGTCGTGACACGCGATGTTAAACCAGGGGGTCCACGGGAAACAACCTGTGAAATTATGTAATAATTAGTTATTTTATATTTTTATTTCTTTTCTTTGGTAGGATTTAGTTAAATTTCAATCGCTTTTATTATTTAGGAACTATTCAAAAAAAAAAAAAGACAAAAAGAGAAAATTACAAAAAGATGAGTCATGCCATGACCAAAACTAAGGCATTGGGTGGGAGGAAACCCACCATTATTTCGAACGTATTTTGGTTGATCTGTAAAAATTTGAAGGTGTACCACAAAAAAGGGAGAGAAGTTGCATGAAAAAATGGACCAAACGAATGTGTGACGGCCGGGTGCAGCGAACTATGCGTGTAACAACTACTACCTTGGATAGGGGCTGTCCATGCACACCATGAGAGGTGCCATGTTACTATAACCCATTTTGGCTGTATTGGCGACGTCTCGTGCCCGCCTCCCCTTATTTCATTTTTCTTAAAATTTCATGGGACCCACTCAAAATTCCACAAATAATATGTACTTACCAAAATTAAACCTCACTTTCTCTCAATCCCAAACCCTAACCGCCGCCCCTTATCTCCCAAATTCACTCAACTCTCCAAATTTTCTTATTCTTATTTTCACCTTCTTCCCCACAAAAATCCCCAAATCCTCCGTTTTTTCTTCCCCAACGCTTTTGCTAACCACCATTCTTCAACTACTAACCAACAAAACCCATCAATCACCAAAAAAAATGAAACCCACCAAACCAATCAAGTCATAATCATGTCGGTTAATGTGCAATAATCGTAATAATTATCTAAACATATCAATTATAATAGGGAATGCTCTCAGTATATATGATAATATAGGTAAATCGTAGTAAATAGGCATATAAATACGCCCAAGATCATTATGTCTTATAGTTTATGAGTTGAAAACAAACATAATTATAGAAGGACTTCTCTATACAAAGAAACAATAAAAAAACAATTAAAATAAGAAATAATATAGTAGTTCAGTAATGAATTAAGAACATTAAATTAGAATAATATGTCATAAAATTTAGTATAAATGATCGAACTCTCATAGTGTTAAGAGCTAATTACATTAGTTCCCTACTAATCTACATATTACAAAAATCTCTTAAAATTTATGGATTCCAGATACATAACTACACTTCCCGATACATTGCTGGACTTCTGACTACATTAGCAAACATGCAGATACATATGTAAGGGATGTATCCGAGAGGGGAGGGATGTACAAGAGAATGGATAGGACATCGAGATAAATGAGTAGACATCCAGATAAATCAGCAGACATCTAGATACATAGGTGAGAGATGTATCCGAGAAGGGAGGGATGTATCCGAGAGGGGGACATGGATGTAACAGCGAGATGAGAGTGATGTATCCGAGAGGGAATTTTTGAATTTTTTTTAAATGGTAGAAAGTTTTAGAAATTATGATAAAAGAAGATGTGTATTTAGGTAATTTTTCCAAAAATATAATCTTTTAAAATTAGAAAGTTGCATCAAGAACAAGTTTGGTTAGCAATTGAAAGCATAGGAAGATCGATAAGGAAACAATTTTAAGGATTATATACTTTTTACTAGGAAAGTCATATAGAACCAAAATAATTTGTAATCATACAAGAATGATGATCTTCTAAATTAAATTTAAGTTTTTAGTTGGTTATTAAATGGTTAAATCTAACTTAAATTTTTTGAAATTTAATGATAAACAACTATATTAAGTTATTTACAAGCTTTCTGTATTTTACTTTTGAATTGTTTTTATCTCTAGGAAATTCTCCTCAAAGCAACTATAAAACCCTCCTCTTTGTCCCTTTGTTGGCTACAAATTTCAAAGTAACAAAAAATAATTTGTAAACACAAATAGAATATAAAGAAGCAGAAGTTTATTGATAAACATTGTAGTTATAATTCTGTTCCTCCATTGATTCTTCTCTCATAAGATACTTATCCATGATTCGATGGCTATTTGTGGCATATTTCTCGAATTAGCATAATTCATTTTGATCACTCTATGAATATTTCATCAATTTGTGGAATATTCGATATTCTTCTTTAAGAGAATATAGTACCTTTTACATAGGCATGTATTAAAATGACCTGGTAGGTCATTTTTTGAAAGTTCCATTAATTTATGATTTTGCCCCTCCTGATATCGAACCCGAGTCATTTATGATTGATTTGAAAAGTTATTTCTAACTTTGAGTTAGTTGAGAATTTGGTAAGTTCTTTCGGAAGGCTAATTTTCTTAAAAGTTTTTTTTTTGGAGTTTCGGGTGTCGGAATGGAATTCTATCGATTTCATCAGTCTTGGAATGTGGATTCTGCGCTGTGAGAGTTGTCGTCTTCAGATTTAGTTTTGAGGATTTGTGGTCTTAAGTAGTGAAATAATGGAAATTTATTCTTTATGTTGAGTTTGGTAACATTCGGGGTTTAGATGCTCGAATAGGAATTCTGAGAGTGTCTTTGGATTAGGGGGATGATTTTAGCCCTAGGTTAAGTCTTGCTTGATTTTTGAGAGGTCTCGAGCTTGTATTACTTATTTAGGCGTTGAGTTACTTTATTGTCATTTTCACGGATGTTGGGTCAAGGAGCCCTTAGACTCATGTTTTGATAGTACAATTGAGTCTGAAACTTTGAGCACAATAAATTTTCATCTATGGTTTGTGTTCACAGGGTTCCGAATGAATCTTAATGGCAGATTTGATGTTTTGGTCTTGGTTGTGTTTCTGGTGCAACAAGCCTCAGTTTTGCAGAAGCGAAGGGCCTGTCTCATAAGCAACCTTCGCTTTAGTGAAAGATGCTTTACAAAATCAAGACACGAACCCCTGACCGCTCTCGCGATACCTACAAGGGTTTTTAGTTGCCATTTTTAGGGTTTAAGCCCCATTTTCCATTTTAGAACTTGGGAAACCCTTGGTGGCAATTTTGGAAAAGGATTTCTTGTGCTAAATCAATTGGGTATACTTTCATGATCCTAAAACATCATTTGCTTTGGTCATTTGTTAATTCTAACATAAAAATTTGTGATTTTGATTGGTAAAATAAAAGTTTTTTCAAGAACTCAAGTTTTCAACTATAATGGATATTTTGAATTGTTTTTGAGTCTTTTTTTAAAATGATTTTCTCCAACGAGTTCCTAAGTCTTTGAATAATGTTTTAAAGTATTAAATTTTGGACTCAAACCTTTTTTTTTTGGAATTGGGTTTTGAGTTGATTGACTCATTTTTTAAAAGTAATTGATGTGGGTATTATTGTTCCCGGAGATTTATTGCGAATACTTGATTGTTAGAGATTGTGTGGCTTCTGAGGGGTAAGACTCAACTCTTGGAGTAATTAATTATTTCACTTAAGGCAAGTGATCTCCTAAACATTCTATTGTTTTAGAACTCGTGTATTCCCTTTATTATTTGTGTGTTTGGAGTAATGGGGATGAAGTGAAGGGTTGATTTTCCAGTTGATAAATCTTAATAAATAAAAAGGGGTTAAAATGAAAAGGCTATGTTATAAACATGATAGTGTGAATTGTCTTGTTGTGACCCTTATTGATCGATTGATGAAATGTTTGATAGCATGAACGTGCACTTGAATTGTATGAATTGTTGTTTCTTCCATGTGGTGTGATATTACTTGTACGCATTGATTAGTGAGCACTATGATGAGATTTGTGCTGCTTATGATGCTGAGGTCATTGTCGACTAGTGAATTGATATTAAGGCAGATGGGAAATGGTACGATCTAGTGACTTGACATAAAATCGATGGGAAATGATTCTGGCTAGTGATATTGTGCACAAGGGAAATGGTTTCGGCAAGTTATTTAATATAAAGCAAATGGGAAATGGTTCTAGCTAGTGATATTCTGCCTATGGGAAATGGGTCTGGTGAGAGACCGATTATTATGATTTTATTCATTTTGATGCTTATCTATGATTTACTTGTTAATTTTGATGGATACACTTATTACGTATTATTGATCTACGTGACATTGAGATTGACTTGATCTATTTTGTTGCTGAATTGTGACAATTGAACTTTGTATTTTGAGCCTTGTGATATGTGTATTGTAGATATGTTAGGTTGTGTTAATTTTTGTGTAGGTTTTAGTTTGAGGAGGTTCAGTTGGAGTGTAAGAGGTATTCGATTTCTAGCTAGATCGCATGTTTATTAGGTTTCTTGTTGGGTACCATGTTGTGGGTACTCACCCCCTGCTTCTACACTTGTCTAGGTTCCAAGCTTGGATCTGTGTGATATCTTTCGTCTTCTTTTGAGTTCTAGGGTTTTCAAGTATTTGGACAGGTAGTTGTTGGTTACTTCATCATGCCCTCTTTATCCTTTACTATATACTTTGTTCTATTTGAGAAACAAAGGTCGAGACTTGTATTTATTTCAATTCCGCACTCTATGTATTTAGAGGCTTGTACACATGACAATCAGATTTTGGGGTTTTTTTTATAGAAAGAATATTTTTTTCCACATTATGTTGTTTTGTTTTATATTTCCGCATTTGTTTCATTTCATTGGGTTGAGACTGACTTGTCTTGGTGGGTCTAGACATGTGTCATCACGTCCTTTTTCGATCGTGAAATGAACTAAGGTTTAGGGTTGAGTAGTCTTCAAGAATCCTAATTGGAATTGAACACACCTTGTAGAGTCCCAACTCTAAATGAACACATCATGTAGAGTCCCACAAAATTTCAATGTCTACAAATACCCTTGCTTCAAGGCTTGTCAGAATGTAGACTTGATGAAACTACAAAACAAGACTTGGAGTACTTATTTTCAAATTTTGCAGTTTTGTGACATTATATTTGAAGATTTGATCTGTGAGAGAAGAGATGAAGGGAAACTTTGGTACACTAGGCTTGCCAATTTTCTTGCCTTTGTAACGACCTGTTCCCGTCGTTATGGAAAAGCCAATGGGGATGGAATTTTGGCCAGAAAACTTCTAAGTAGTAACTTGGAAATTTCTAGCCTACGCCAGAATTGGACGAAATCTGAGTCAAGTGAGATCTAGGGCAATCCAGGATGGAAGGGGGATTTAATTATGATTTTGATCATGTGAGTGGATAGCTAAGACGTTAAGGAGCCTGTACGACTATACAAAATTGAATTCGGGTGAGTAACACTCCCGAAACTGATCTTGGCGTGAAGGGGTAGTTTTAGAATGTCAAGGATTGAAGGTGTGTTTCAAAATGGGACCTTTGAACTCAAATTACAAGTTGCTGTCTCTATGCAGGCCATCGGGGCGGGGTTAATTCCGCCAAGGCGGGGCTGCTGTGGCATGATGGAGCCCACTGTGGCGGGCTAGTCACGTCTTAATCCGGGGAAGAACCCCAAAAATGTTATTTTCTGCAAAACCTCATTCTTAAGAGCTAAGGGAGGAGCTAGGGCAGTTTCTCTTCAAATTTCCATGAATTCTCGCTCCAAAGGAAAGTTAATTACTCCCCTCATCCATATTTCGATTCTTAGAACTTCAAATCCTTATTAATTATCATTGAGGGAGGGTTTTGGCGTTAAGTTGATGGTGTAAAAAGCCCTAGATGAGCATTAGGATCATGTGTGTTGCCTTGAACAAATATTTTGATATAATATGGGTAAATTAGGCCTTGTTTATTGATCCTTGCATTAATTAATTATTTTAGACCAAGAACAAGCTGCAAGACTCCAGAAAGGGAAGACTCAAATGTCTTAGGAGTATTTAGGCTTGGTTTCGAGGTAGGTGATGGTTCGACTTCCTATTGTATTATATATGCCTGTTAATTGCTCCATTGTCTGCATGCATGTATGTGAATCGGGAAAAACGAATTGAATCTAGGGAAATGATTAAGTACGAACAATTACATGCTATAAACTTGTTACTTGACTGTGTGACTATGTGCACTATTCATTATAGGTGTGATTGTGACTGTGGTTTTGCTGACTGGACCGGGTGTCACGTTTCGATACATATATTGAACCATGTGTCATGTTCTGACACATACATTGGACCGGGTGTCACGTTTGAACATATATATATATATATTGGATCGAGTGTCACGGTCCGACACACTAACAGTTTGGGTGTGGGTTCCATGAGAGGACCACTTGTGATTAATAGATTCATATCTACCTGTCATTAATATTGGAAAATTGTATGTTGCTCCTAAAATGAAAATTAAATTATGCATTCAGTGTATGTGTGTTTACTATGTTGTAAATACTTGGTTATATTTTGCTTTCTGAAGCAGTCGCCTAATCCTACCAGTACACTGTGGTTTTGTGTAGTGATACTGCACTGTCTCTTTCTTTGTCGAGTACAAGGTATCTTCAGGCGGCTACTGACATACCTCAGTTAGGAGATCATTGACCGAGACCGGATTCGAGGGTGAGCCAGTTCTTTCTGGCTGCCATAGATCCATCATTAATTTAGTCCATTATTTTCGGACTTAGACTATATAATTAGTCTTTTACCTATGTTTAGTTTTCGGGGTTGCACGCCCTTTTTCTTAGACTTGTTAATTAGTAGAGTTTTGGTACAATGACATTCAGGTCTAGGGGTTGAATTTTCGTGAGGTTTAGGCTTGGTTGTTTTGTTAAACCTTCTGAGTTTATGGGGAACTCAGTACTTAATTCATTATTTAAAATTGCTTTCATATCTTTAAATGGTTTAGTTTATTTAAGTTGTTTAGTCAGGTTGTAGTAGTGGTTCTCTCACCAAAGTGTTAGTGAGGGTTCCAATCACGGCGGTCTAGGTCGTGAGAAGGTTACTATCAGAGCCTAGGTTCATTGGTCTCATTGTACCAAAATGAGTCTAGTAGAGTCTTGCGGAACGGTACGGAGACGTCTGTATTTTTCTTTGAGACGCTACAAGACTTTAGGAAAATATCTCTATCTTCTTCTCCTTTTCGTGCTATGACCTGATTATCTGGTGATCTAAATTAGTATCTAATCTCCTTCCCTCATCTATCGGCAGATGGTTAACACGTGATATAATGGTGTTAGGCCCGTAGCTCCCATTAATGAGCCAACAAAGGTGCCCACAGCAAGAGTCTATGGCCGAGAGAGGGGTAAAGGAAGAGGATGGGTCAGAGGCCAAGAAAGGGTATAACCCGCCAGGGGTGGAGCCCAGTTGAGAATGTTCCCAGGGATTAGACCCTTTCTGCACCCCAAGAAGAGTTGGAATAGAATGTGAAGACCGAAGATGAGGAGGATGTTGGACAAGAAGAGGACGTACGGGGTGAGACTATAGGCCTTCCTCCCTTAGAACCGGTGATACCTCAGCAGATCGTGACTTTTCTGAAGGGTTCGGTTGGCTCTTGAGTCCTTCCCATAGTCCAAGCTTGTCAACCTGCGGTCAACCACCTTGTTGTTGCTACTGTTGCCAAGGTGGATGGAGCATTAGGTACTGATTCTTTCTTCCGTCCCCTATTGGGTCCTGTGATGACTGACTGGTACTGAGCACGAGATGTTGACTAAGTTTCTAAAGCTGAAGCCACATGTGTTTCATGGTTCTGAGAGTGAGGGTGCTAATGAGTTCATTATGGATTGCTATGAAAGGCTTCACAAGTTAGGCATTGACACCAGCATGGAGTAGAGTTCGTGACCTTTCAGCTTCAAGGTGAGGCTAAGCAGTGGTGGAGGGCCTATATGGAATGCATATCTCTAGTCTTTCCCCCACTCACACGGATGTCTTCCAGTGGTCTTCTAGCCTTAGAAGAAGTCGTGTCCGCCCCCGGCATCTGCAACGTCCTCCTTTGATATTCTAATCTAGGAGAACTAAAAGACTGACCCATTCGATGACTTTCGTGGTCGCCGATGCAGTTCCATGATTTGTTTCTAGAGAAGTATGTGCACCAGACTTTGAGAGAGCGGAAAAAGGATGAGTTCATGGCCTTGGAGAAGGGGGGTATGATTGTAGCTGCGTATGAGGTTAAGTTCCATGCCTTGTCCAGATATGCTACATAGTTGGTGACTACAGAGGAGGAGAGGATTCATCTATTCGTCATGGAATTGAACCCCAAATTACAGGTATTGTTTGTTCACATGACCTCTGCAAGTAAATTTTTTAATGGGGTGACAGACTTTGTGAAGAAAGGGGAAGGAGTTCGACATAATGGGCATGCCAAATCTTTGGCTAAGAAGCCCAAGAACACAGGTAACTTTCATGTTTCCTACTCTAGAGGTTAAGGTAGGCCGACACTTGCAGCCCGGACAATTCAGTCAGCCATGCCTGCTTCTACAAGTGGTTACTCGGGAACTCCACATCAAAATCCTATTCAACATAGTCAGGGAGCCGCACCTGTGTCTAGCACCAAGCCGCCTTTTGACCTCGATTTTTACAATTGTGGAGAACCTTCACATATGAGGAGAGATTATCCCCATCCATGCATGTCTGACCCTATGAAGCAGCGGACTAGAGCAGTGGTAGTAGCGGATGTAATGGCACAGGACGTCCACAAGGTGGGCCATAAGGAAATCAGTGAGGCCGAGGTGGTCGGGGAAATAGTAATGCAGGTAGGGGATTAGTGCAGCCAGGCAATGAGGTTGCCCTTCAAGATGACAAGGCTAAATTTTATGCCTTTGCGGGCAAGACCGAGGATTAGGCATCTGATGCAGTGAACACACGTAATATTGTTGTCTATGACCGTATGGCAAATATTTTGTTTGATCCGGGTTCTACTTATTCATATATATTAGTTCAGTTTTCCTTGGGATTTGATGTGTGTTTTGATGTGCTTGATTCCCCCATCCATGTTTCTACGCCAATTGTGGAGTTTATCGTAGTCACCCATGTCTATCGTGCTTATTCTGTCCTGTTTATGGGTTTTCAGACATGGGCTGATTTGGTTATTTTGGATATGACTGACTTTGATATAATCTTAGGCATGACTTGGTTCTCCCCCTGTTATGTTGTGCTTAATTGTAATGCTAAGTCTGTGACTCTAGAGATCGTGGGTAGGGAAAAGTTAGATAGGGAAGGGGTCTACAAGCCTAAGCCAGCTAAGGTCATACCTTTCGTTCAAGCTAGGAAACTGGTGGGGCAGGGGTGTTTGGCATATTTTGCTGATATTCGGGATGTTGATGCTGACTCTCCCTCAATTGAGTGTATTCCTATAGTGTATGGATTTGAGGAAGTGTTTCCTACCAATTTGCCTGGTATGCCTTCAGATAGGAATATAGATTTTTGCATTGACTTGGAACCATGCACTCTCCCCATCTCCATTCCTCCTTTAATACCCTAGAAACTAGTAGGTGAAACTAGAGTCTAACGTAAGGATTCTAGTGCTTTACGTGAGAATTTTAGAGTTTGATATGTGGTTTACAATTATAAAATGGCTTCCCGAACCTATAAGGAGGGGTTTAGGGGTTAAACATCAAGGTCCGACTTGCCATGGACCAACCAAATGGGTCCTTGAGGAACACCCCAAAACAGTCCCTAAAACTGCCAAAAAAGGGCCACCTACGGTTTGGACTCACGCCCCGTACGTGGACCCATGCCCCGTGGGAAGGGGTCGTGGGTCAAGGCCCCATTGGAGGAGCTGCAGATCAGAACCTACGAGTGTGCAACACACCCCGTAGACCCACCCATGATTCGTGGGTCATGGGCATGGGTCATGCCTGTAAGACTGTTCATGGACGGCCAAGGTAAGGGTCTTTAGGTAAATTCCTATTTTAGTTGGTTTTAAGTGGGGGTCGTTTTATATGGACTTTATACACAAATATAAACTATTCTAAGTCATTAACCACCCCAACTAAGACATTAATTCCAAAACCCCAAAATATCCCAAAGTTCTTCATTTAAAAAATCCTCTCTCTAGAAAACCCAAGACTTAAAGAAAAAGATAGAGCTTGAAGCTTAGGTCAAGAACAAGACTCCATTGTTGCAATATATTGTGAGGGCTTTGAATCAAGGTATGTTAGCTTATTCATCTATGGATTCTTCCATCCATAGAGCCCCCTAGATTTCCCCCAATTATGAAGATAAAACCCAAATTAGCTACAGTTTCTTCCTACATTTTGGGTAGTGTTCAAGTATGATTCTAATTGAGTGGATATTACTTGTTTATGATTGTGTTTAGTATTGAATTATGATAATATGATGAATTTATGTGATTTCCATGGTTATCCCTAGTTAAATTGATGAAATTGAATTATGTGGGTTTATGCCATGAAAGGTGAAATTGAGGATTCGTAGGTGATCTTCTAGAATTGATGTTATGAGTGGTAGTTGTTCAAGAATAGAAACATATAGACCTAAATTGTATTAGAATAATCCGAATATGATAGAACTTGACTAGTAAAGCTTCAAGTTGAACCTTTATTCGTTGAACCTTTATGATAAATTATGACTAGAATCACCTAGTAATGAAGAATTTGATTAGAATGCCTTGAAATATAAGTATGAATGATGATTGTAATAAGTAAAGCTTTGAGTGTAAGGCTTGTAGTCATGAATGTTGATCACTAAGGTGTTGAGAGTAAAACCAATATGATGAACAAGGTATGTTAAGGCTTTGAGAGTAAAGTCTATATGAGAATAGAAGCTTAATAGATAGAATTATGGTGGAAGACCTTTACCTGCCTAATTTACCTCATGAATGCTTGAATGTATGAAGTGATAGAATCACTTAAGTTATGATGTTATCCATGTCTAATGTAGAATTCTAGATATGGTATTATGCATGAATATGATATGACATGAAAGGGTATCTCACATAGAATGATTCTAGGTTGAAAGTCTATTCTCACCTAAAATGAATCTAAGTCCTAGGACTATGAAATGTGATGAGCCTTGTGGTGATTCCCCTAAAAGACCTTTACATGATAGGAATGTGAGGTGAGTTCCCTTACTCCTAATTAGTTAAACATGAGCTGATTATGCATGTCATGATATGGGGAGTGTGAGGTGATTACCATTTATGTTTGCATGACTCCCAAGGCAAACGGTGACTACCCATTAGCCTTTATGTTGATCATGGAGGCGATTACCTATGATCCTTATGTGATGATGTGGAGGTGAATATCTATATTAAACTTTAAAATGGATATGGAGGAAAATACCTATATCATATTAGAATGAACATGGAGGCGAATACATATGATTTATTAGTATGTATGACTAGAGGTGATTACCCTTGTCTTTATGATTCCATGGTATTTGTGGCTTGAGGTGAGTACCCTTGTCCTTCATAATGAACAAAAAATGTATGCCTTGAGGTGATTCCACCTTGCATTTATGAAAATGAGCATGACTAGTTTGGATTGTAGCTTGGTAGGCCCCTCCAACACATGCATGAATATAGGTGATTCCCTTTGTCTTTATGATGTTAAGAGATGATAAACATGAATGATGAACCTAAAGTATCTAGCTTAGCATGTGTAGGATTATGGGGCCTTGTGTATGCATGTCATAAGCTTGACTTGAGGTGACTCATAAAGTGTTTCTCTTATGTGATGTATGGTTAGAGCACAAGGTTTAGAATGGCTCTAGGATTGTCTCAAACCACAACTAGTAGAGTCTTGTTCATAAATGTGAAGCGCGACACATTTATCAATAAGAGGCTATTGGATGTATAGGAAACTGCACTTCTTCATTCTTTATGTTATGCCATAGAGTTTGGTTCTAGTAGGCCCTTCTACTAATCCGTGCCCTATGGTTTTTCAGGGTATGGCTAATACAAGGGCTAATGCTAGGAGAAATAAGGAAGAAAATGTGCATCAAGAGGTTCCTCTTCAAGTTCCACCCCAAGATCCTCCTCAAGGTCCAATTTACCCTATAGGGGAGCATGTGACTCACACAGAGTTTAGGTCCACTATGCAATTGTTGGCTCAAGCCGTGACAACTCAAGTCAATAGAGAGATAGTAGCTACGGTGAACCCCAATGTGAATTCCGCATTCTTAAGAGTAAGGGAGTTTATTAAGATGAAACCTCCGGTGTTTCATGTCTCCAAAGTGGAGGAAGATCCTAATGAGTTTATATATGAGCTCTATAAGATTCTTAATATTATGGGGGTGACTGTGGTAGAGAAAGCGGACTTAGCCGCTAACTAATTAAAAGGGGTTGCTCAAATATGGTATGGTCAATGAAAGGAGACTAGACTGGTAGAAGCGGGTCCCATAGAGTGGGAGGTGTTTGAGAAGGCATTCCTTGATAGGGTTTTTCCCCTAGAGTTGAGGGAGCCTAAGATGCAAGAGTTTATTAACCTTAAGCAAGGTAGTATGAGTGTTCAAGAGTACTCTGTAAAGTCTACTCAACTCTCCAAGTATGCTTCAACTTTAGTGGACGATTCAACGGATAGGATGAATCATTTCATGATGGGAGCGTCCGACTTAGTACAAAAAGAATGGCATATGATAATGCTTATGGATGATATGGATATCTCACGTCTTATGGTTTTCGGTCAACGAATTGAAGAGTCCAAACTCGAGAAGGAATCTGGGAGAAAAGGAGGTCTAGATTGGATGATGATGAATCTCATGGACATGGTCGCCCTAGGTTTAGACAAAAGTACTGCGGGAAAAGTCCCTCAGGTACTCATAAGTTCAACCAAAAGAGGGTGTCTAACCCTAAGTCTCAAGAATATGGTAGTGAGATTATATTGTTGGGGTGTAGTAAGTGTCATAGAAGGCATGAGGGTGAATGCTTAGCAGGTTCTAATGTTTGTTTTGTTTGTGGTGAGTTGGGCCACAACATAAGGCATTGCCTTAAGGTTTCTAGAAATGAACATGATAGTCGTCGTAGATCCCAACCCTACCCTTCCTCCGGTCCAATTGGTTTGGGTGGGAAGGATTCAAGGAAGAAGTTCGTTTGGTAATAAGTATATCTTAGTGGCTGTAGATTATGTTTTCAAATGGGTGGAGGATGTTGGACTTCCAAACAATGAAAGAAAAAGCGTTGTTCAATTTCTGAAATGCTACATCTTTGCGAGATTTGGTACTCCTCGGGCTATTATTAGTGATGGGAGATACTACTTTTGCAACAATTGGTTCTTAGCTGCATTGAGCAAGTATGGAGTGAAACACAAAGTAGCAACTCCGTATCATCCCCAAACGAGTGGCCAATGATGCACTATGGGCATATAGTACCGCATACAAAACACCAATCGGGATGTCTCTGTATCAACTAGTGT
Organism: Solanum lignicaule; assembly: GCA_029582545.1. Lineage (NCBI taxonomy): Eukaryota > Viridiplantae > Streptophyta > Magnoliopsida > Solanales > Solanaceae > Solanum > Solanum lignicaule. The sequence goes on from JAJOOF010002515.1 coordinate 13,257, forward strand.
TTGGTAAATCTTGCCATCTACCAGTTGAATTGGAACAGAAAACATTGTGGGCATTGAAAACATTATATCTAGACTGGACAAAGACCTCAAAAGAAAGAGTAGAGCAGTTAAATGAGTTGGACGAATTCAGATTCAAAGCTTATGAAAATTCAGTTGTTTACAAGGAAAAGATGAAGAAATGGCATGATGCTAAAATCCTTAAGAGGGAGTTCAGAGTGAGAGACTGGGTGTTTCTATATAGCTCTCGACTTAGCATCTTTCTAGGAAAGCTCAAGTCCAAATGGTCGGGATCGTTTAGAGTGACACGAGGGTTCACAAATGGTTCCATCGAGGTTGAACGTCAAGAATAACCTTTATTTAAGGTGAATGGGAAATGCTTAAAGTTATACTTTGGCGAGTGCCAAAAGATTTCTCTTATTGAGGTAGTGTACCTGGAAGATGCTTGAGAGCATTTCCACGTCGTGGCACGACGTTAAATAAACCGCTTCTTGGGAGGCTACCCAAGTAGTAGTGTTTTAAAATAATGTGTGTTTATTTTATAGGTGCAGGATTTTGTGCGAGAAGAAGATGCTATTGGCGAATCGCCGAACCCATTCGGTGAGAACGACATAGTCCGCCCTATGGCTTTCAAAAATGGGGTTGAGATTTTGGAACATTCGGTGGGAGGCCTTCATCACTTGGTGAATCGCCTATATGATTAGGCGACCCGAGTTTTCTCGCCCGTTTACTTCATCGCTGACAGCGTAACTCAATGATTGATCAGCGAAGTTTGAAGTCCATTATGCTAGTCGCCAACCTGTTCGGCGACCTCCTGCATCCCCGCCAAATTTCCCCTTTTTGCGAGTGTCACCCACTTGAACAAAAGGAGATATTATTCTCATTAGGCGCACCGCTGAAGCATTCGGCGAGTGTTTCATTCACTCGCCGAATGGGCCCTTAGTGAAGATTCCTCATCACCTTGCTCTGCATGTTTACATACTAGAATTTTAACTTATTTGGTAGTTTTTATTCTTGTTTTATTAGCGGGAGTGTCTATTCTCTACTCACATTGGGGACAATGTTGAATGCTTTTTGTGGGGGTGTGTCTTTGGTCAGTGAATTCTGCGGTATCCTTAGACCCTTTTTGACCTATATTTGCCACCTTTTGTATATTTAATTATGGCTATTCTTGTGCAAATTTGATCATCGGTCTTGTTCAATACCGATGACTTGAATAGTGCTCTCAATCGAACAAACATGAATGTGCGGCAATGATGAGGCCAAATGAAGTTGCATAGACAATATGTGAACTTTTTCCATCTCGTTGTGACTAGCCAGTTATCAAAAGAGTCTCTTGTAATGATCATTCCACACTAGCAAAAGTGTGGAGTCTTGTTTGATCTTTAGTGCCAATTCCTTGTATGATGAGCTTACCGTGAACCATGTGTGATGACACCTAGAATTTACCCCATTGGTCCGTTTGACCAAGTGATGTGAGCTCTTAAAGTGATCTTAGGCAACAAATTGTAAAGAGTGAAACAATTTGACATTATACCTCTTTTGTGGCCTACCTTGTCAGTGTGTGATCTTTGTTTTAGCACCCCTTGAGCCTTAACCTTTTTCTTGGAAGAAACATGACGAAATTGTGGCCGTTCTTTATCCCTTCATCTTTAATCCTCATGAGATATGGTTGATCGAAATATTCAACTTAGGCCAAAAGCCTAAGTTGGGGGTGTGGTGAAAAGAGAAAGAGAAGGTAAATCAAGAAATGCAGAGAAGTCCCCCTTTATCCATGGTTTTGAAAAATATGGGACCCCTCCACACAAAAAATAAGAAGAAGAATGAAAAGGGTTTGAAATAAAGTTTGAAAGCACAAAAGAAATGAGGTGTCCAAAGTTTCATAGAAAAGGAATAATGAGGCGAATTATGAACATAAATGAGAATGAAGAGGAGAAGGAAAAGAAATGTTGTTCACACCACCTTTCATGAGAATTGCAGCCACTGAGGCTAAATGATCATACATTTACACTCAACCCCGTTACAAGGCTTGAAAAGACCTTTTTTTATCTAAGTGAGCTGAAACAAGTGTTGGTTGGAAAATAAGGGCAAACTTATGGGTGGAGTCATATGCATGTGTGTATTTTCGTGAGTGTGAGTGTTGATCGTGATTTTGGAGTCATAAATTGTTGAACCATTATGTGTGAAGATGGAATCTTTCTTTGTGTGAGGGCATTTGAGTACTTTTGTTGAGCTTGAACTGCATTTAAGGCAAGTATTGTGAACTTGAGAATCTTTGATAAAGGTGAGTCACAGCTGGAATCTTTGAGTGCAAAATTGATCATTGGATGATTAAGTTGAGTCATGTTGTGTGCATTTATGATTAAGTCTTGTGTAGCACTGTTTGAGGCACCCCTTTTTAAACTACTGAAATTGAGTTTTACTTGAAGACAAGCAAAAGTATAAGTTGGGGGTTTTGATGAGTACGAAGTTTCGACTCGTTTAGGGCTTTATTTACAAGGATTTAGTGACCTCAAGCACTTATTTTGTGCAAATACCTGATGCAAAACCATTGATTCTCAGGTACATGGAGTGAGGAACAAAGGTAGTATAGAAATGGGAAATAGAGACAACACAAGAAAAGAAAAGAAGGGAAAAATAGGCTTGATGATCTCCGAGTCCACTCGGCAACTCGCCATGTTGCTACTCTTCCGCCTAAAGTTACAGAACTCTAAGGCTAAATTAGGGGTAACTTCGGTGTGTCCCCGATTTCTTCGGCGTTGGATGACTAGGTCGCCAAAAGTGCTGACGGAGATCCAAGAAAGTGCTGATGGACGAGATGAAAGGGGAAAGGGCGACTAGCGGAACCACTCAGCGATTCCGAGCTGGATCGCCTAAAATTATAGTTGCTGCCCCAAGAAAATGTGAAAAATGTAGGTGAGAGGAAGTATTATCGGCAAGTCACCGAACTGTCGGTGAAGCCCGACTTACCTCGTTGATAGTTCTTAAACGGTCACACATCAGACTTGCATAAATTGATTTTTGCTAGAGAGAAAAAGCATTTAGAAATGTGACGAACACAAGATTGAGAATAAAAGCACCATCATTGTGGATTTCAGGAGATTTTAGCAATGTATTTCATTGAAATTTTGTAATAGAGAATATTGTAGTTGATTTTAACTTACAATTTTCGTTTTTACCTAGCTATGGAAAACATGGCAAATGTTGATTTTCATCTCTTTGGTATGATTGGCTAAAACCCCTCCTTGGGGTTTTGACTATGTGACCAATTGTTGATTTTTACTAAGTGGGTGTCATTGATTTGTGAATACTGGTGTTAATTTGAAGTGGATCTGATTTGCTGCTGTATTTTGAGGTTATCTTTCATGATTACTATCACTAGTCATTGTTTTGTGCTTGCTCGAGAGATAAGTGCAAAGCCAAAGTAGCCAGTTTAGCATCCTTAGTAGTGGGTCTCTATGATTTCAACTTGAGAAAGTGAAACATGGAATCTGCCTTTGTATCTAGCTCGAGAGAGTGGATTTGATGAGGACAACCGATGTGGATCTTCCATCTAGTATTGAAGTCCGAGGGAATTCGACAAAAATAAGGTAATTTTTCGAGAAAAAATTGCTTGACATTTAGTCCTACCTACCCATGACACTTTATACCATTGTGAGCATCAATGTTCATCCACTAAGTTGAATTCAATAATTGGTTGGTCAATTCCCAAAGTGTTACCTAATTATTTGATAATTTAGTGTCAAATGTTGAATTAGATTGATAATTATAACCTGAATTTGAAGCTTAAACCAAAAAGGTGCAGTAAGTATTTTGTTGAAGAGATTGTTGTCATACTTCTGTAATTGAATACGAAGGAAAAGCTACTCTCGGTGGGATTTACCCCAACTCATTTAGTTGGGTTATATACTAACCTACGATCGTTGAAGCTTAGAAATGGATGAAGTGTCTTTGAAACGTGAATCAGTAGTGCATTGAGCATGAGTTGCCTATTTGACTTCATGAGATGAATATATGAGCATGCCTTAGTTTGGAGTTGAAAGATTTCTCCTTGAAGAAATGCTTTTTAGAGTAAATTACATTTAGGCTCCATGAGTGTATGTTGAGCATGTTTTAGTTAGGATATGGTAGTTCCTCCTTGAAAATGAGTAAATATAGAATTTCATGCATTTTAGGTTGTTAGATGTAGTTCCTACTCCTTTGTGTTGCATTTAATATGTTTAGTTTGGAATTGAAGCTTTCTTCCTTGTTTATGTGTGCATTTAAATGTGTTGCTTGCATGATGGGCTGCTAGTTTAAGTCTTTTCCTTTAAAAAGTATTTAGAATCGTCATTCGAGGATGAATGTTCCCAAGGGGGAGATATTGTAATACCTTGGAAACTCGTAGGTGAAACTAGAGTCTAACGTAAGAGTTCTAGGGCTTTACGTGAGAGTTTTAGAGTTTGATGTGTGGCTTAGAATTGTAAAATGGATTACCAAACTTAGAATGAGGGGTTTAGGAGTTAAACATCAAGGTACGACTCCCCAAAGACCAACCAAAGGGGTCCTTGAGGAGGACCCCAAAACAGTCCCTAAAACTGCGCAAAGAGGGCTACCTATGGTTGGGACTCACAACCCGTAGGTGGACCCACACCCAGTGGGAAGGGTTCCTAGGTCAAGGCCCCATTTGACTAGCTCCATACCAACACCTATGACTGTGCAGCACGCCCCGTTGACCCACCCACGGTCCCTGGTCCTGGGCTTGGGTCGTGCCTGCAACAGTTTCCAAGGTCGGCCAAGGTAAGGGTCTTTAGGTAAATTCCTATTTTAGTTGGTTTTAAGGGGGGTAATTTTATATGGACTTCATACACCTATATAAGCTACTTTAAGTCATTAACCACCCCAACTAAGTCATTAATTCCAAAACCCGAAAAGATCCCAAAGTTCTTCATCTAAAAAATTCTCTCTCTAGAAACCCCAAGACTTGAAGATTTGTTCAAGAAAAATACTCCATTGTTGAAAGCTTTTGTGAGATGTTTGAATCAAGATATGTTAGCTTAATCATATATGGATTCTTCCATCCATAGAGCCCCCTAGATTTCCCCCAATTGTGAAGACAAAACCCAATTCTAGCTAGGGTTTCTTTCAACATTGTGTGTAGTGTTGAAGTATGATTCCAATTGAGTGGATAGTACTTGTTTATGATTTTTTAAAATATTTAATTATTATATTATGATGAATTAATGTTATTTCCATGGTTAACCCTAGTCTAATTGATGAAATTGAATTATGTGGGTTAATGCCATGAAAGGTGAAATTGAGGATTCATAGGTGATCTTTTAGAATTGATGTTATGAGTAGTAATTGTTCAAGAATAGAAACATATAGATGCATTGTATTAGAATAATATTAATATGATGGATCTTCACTAGTAAATCTTGAAGTTGAACCTTTATGATGAATTATGACTAGAATCACCTACTAATGAAGAATGTGATTAGAATGCCTTGAAATCTAGGTATGAATGATGATTGGAAGAAGTAAAGCTTTGAGTGTAAGGCTTGTAGTCATGAATGATGATCACTGGGGTTTTGAGAGTAAAACCAATATGATGAACTATGTATGTTAAGGCTTAGAGCGTAAAGTCTATATGGGAATAGAAGATTAATGGATAGAATTATGGTTGAAGACCTTTACCTAACTAATCTACCTCGTGAATGCTTGAATGTATGAAGTGATAGAATCACTTGAGTTATGATGATATCCATGTCTAATGTAGAATTCTAGATATGGTATTATGCATGAATATGATATGACATGAAAGGTTCTCTCACATAGAATGATTCAAGGTTGAAAGTCTCTTCTCACCTAAAATGAATCTAAGTGCTAGGACTATAAAATGTGATAAGGCTTGTGGTTATTCCCTTAAAAGACCTTTACATGATTGGAATGTGAGGTGAGTTCCCTTCCTCCTAATTAGTTAAAGATGAGGTGATTACCCATGTCATGATATGGGGAGTGTGAGGTGATTACCATTTATGTATGTATGACTCCCAAGGCAATTGGTAATTACCCATTAGACTTTATGTTGATCATGGAAGCGATAACCTATGATCCTTATGTGATGATGCGGAGGCGAATACCTATATTTCACATTAAAATGGAATTGGAGGCGAATACCTATATTTCACATTAAAATGGAATTGGAGGCGAATACCTAAATCATATTAAAATAAACATGGAGGCGAATACCTATGATTTATTAGTAAGTATGACTAGAGGTGATTACCCTTGTCTTTATGATTCCATGATATGTGTGGCTTGAGGTGAGTACCCTTGTCCTTCATAATGAATTAAACATGTATGCCTTGAGGTGATTCCCCATTGCATTTATGAACATGAGCATGACTAGTTTTGATTGCAGCTTGGTAGGCCCCTCCAACACATGCATGACTAGAGGTGATTCCCCTTGTCTTTATGATGTTAAGAGATGAAAAACATGAATGCTGAACCTAAAGTGTCTAGCTTAGCATGGGTAGGATTACGGGGTCTTGTTTATGTATGGCACAAACTTGACTTGAGGTGACTCGTGAAGTATTTCTCTTATGTGATGTATCGTTAGATAAGATTGTGCTATAGTTGTGTTCCTTGTTATGTTATGATTTACTAAAGGTGAGATATTCCCTTGGTTATGAAGTAAGCTAAGAATGAGACCAAATGAATGGAAGTATGAATATGGTTACTTCAATGTTATGCTTAGTGTGAATGGTATTATGGGATGTCATTCATCCATTGCACAAGTATGCTTTGAGGTTACTTGAGAAGTAGTTCTCTTATGATATGTGTGACTAAAGAGGGAATAATGCTTATACGATGCTTATGTTTGAGACTTTGCTTATGATTATGATATTGTCTCTTATGCTTATCGTTTATGTTTCATGAAGTATTTCATATGATTATGGATTATGTCTTATATTGACTAACCATCATATTATACTCTTATGGTGTTATGCTTGCTAACATATTTAGTACATTTTGTACTAACGCATTTTTTGCCTACATTCTAATCAAATGTAAGGTTTCGGAGGTTGAGTTCCATTCTTGAGGATAGGTTTCTAAGGACCAAGAAGTTGAAAATTTAGTGAGTCCTCATAGCTTCGAAGAGAAAAGCCACTATTTCCTTTATTCCTTTTATTTTCATGTTTTGACACTATTGTATGGGCTATGTCCCAAGGGTTTTATTCAAAAGTTTATTAGATGGTTTGAGCCAAAGTGTAGTAAGCCTTCCGCTTGCTTTTATGAAAGTCTTCGATGGTATGGATACAGTTTTTAAAATATCCATTCTTTTTTATTATCTTATGTTATGATATGTTAAGGACTTGTATGAGACGCCTTCGAGGTCAATTACACCGTGTTACTTCTAGGGTGTACCCCTGGGTTGTGACAAACTTGGTATCAGAGCACAAGGTTTAGAATGGTTCTACGATTGTCTCAAACCATGTCTAGTAGAGTCTTGTTCATAAATGTGAAAAGCGCCAAATTTATGAATAGGAGGCTATTGGATGTTTAGGAAACTTCACTTCTTCATTCTCTAAGTCGTGCCATAGAGTTTGGCTCTAGTAGGTCCTTCTACTAATCAGTGCACTATGGTTTTTCAGGGTATGGCTAATACAAGGGCTAATGCTAGGAGAAATAAGGAAGAAAATGTGCATCAAGAGGTTCCTCTTCAAGTTCCACCCCAAGATCCTCCTCAAGGTCCAATTTACCCTATGTTGTATGGTAATTCTTATTGATGATATGGATATCTCACATCTTATGGTTTTATTCCAATGAATTGAGGAGTTCAAACTCGAGGAAGAATCTAGGGAGAAAAAGAGGTCTAGATTGGACGATGATGAGTCTGATGGACATAGTGGCCTTAGGTTTAACAAAAGTTCCCTAGGCAAAGTCTCTCAGTTACTCCTAAGTTCAACCAAAAGAGGGTGTCTAACCCTAAGTCTCAAGAAGATGGTAGTAAGATTCTATTGCCGGGGTGTAGTAAGTGTGATAGAAGGCATGAGGGTGAATGCTTAGTGGGTTCTAATGTTTATTTTGGTTGTGGTGATTTGGGCCACAAGATAAGGCATTGCCCTAAGGTTGCTAGAATTGAACAGGAAAGTCGTCGTAGGTCCCAACCCTACCCTTCCTCCGGTCCAATTGGTTTGGGTGGGAAGGCTTCAAGGAAGAATAGGCTTTATGCTCTCCAATCTAGAGGTTAACAAGAGTGATCTCCTTATGTTGCTACCGGTATGTGTTCTATGCTTTATCTAGATTCTAGTGTTACTTGTCTTTTATGACTTGACAAATTTGACATGATAGACTTTTATGTTGTCTTTGGTATGAATGAGCTTGATTGTTGCTTTCATGTGATAGATGATGTTTAGAAGAGTTTGTATAGGCTTACTCCCAAGGGAGATATAGTGTTGCCATGATTTCCTTATATGATGCACGTTCATGAAAGCTTGTGATTTTAAAGAAAATGAGTTTAAATGACTTACTTCCTCATGTTGTAGTGCATTGAGTATGAGTTGCCTATTTGACTTCATGAAATGAATATATGAGCATGCCTTAGTTTGGAGTTGAAAGATTCATCCATGAATAAGTGTTTTTTAAGAGTAAATTGCATTTAGGCTCTATGAGTGTATGTTGAGCATGTATTATTTAGTATATAGTAGTTCCTCCTTGAAAATGAATAAATATATAATTTCATGCATTTTGGGTTGTTAGATGCAGTTCTACTCCCTTGTGTTGCATTGAATATGTTTAGTTTGGAATTGAAGTTTTCCTCCTTGTTTATGTGTGCATTTAAATGTGTTGCATGCATTATGAGCTGCTACTTTAGAGTCGTTTCCTCTAAGAAGTGTTTAGAATCTTCAATGGAGGACGAATGTTCCCAAGGGGGAAATATTGTAACACCCCATAAACTAGAAGGTGAAACTTGAGCCTAACGTAAGAATTCTAGGGCTTTACGGGAGAGTTGTAGAGTTTGATGTGTAATTTAGAATTCTAAAATGGCTTACAAAACATAGAATTAGGGGTTTAGGGGTTAAACGTCAAGGTACGACTCCCCAAAGACAAACCAAAGGGGACCTTGAGGAGGACCCCAAAACAGTTCCTAAAACTGCCCAAAAAGGGCCACTTACGGTTGGGACTCATGCCCCGTAGGTGGACCCACGCCCAGTGGGAAGGGGTCGTGGGTCAAGGCCTCATTTGAGGAGCTGCAGACCAGCACCTACGAGTGTGCAGCACGCCCCGTAGACCCACCCACGGTCCATGGGTAATGGGCGTGGGTCGTGCCTACAACACTGTCCAAGGTCGACCAAGGTAAGGGTCTTTAGGTAAATTCCTATTTTAGTTGGTTTTAAGTGGGGGTCGTTTTATATGGACTTTATACACCTATATAAACTATTTTAAGTCATTAACCAGCCCAACTAAGTCATTAATTCCAAAACCCCAAAAGATCCCAAAGTTCTTCATCTAAAAAATCCTCTCTAGCAAACCCAAAACTTGAAGAATAATATAGAACTTGAAGCTTAGGTCAAGAACAAAACTCCGCTGTCGCAATCTTTTTTCAGGGCTTTGAATCAAGGTACGTTAGCTTATTCATCCATGGATTCTTACATCCGTAGAGCCCCCTAGATTTCCCCCAATTGTGACGACAAAACCCAATTCTAGCTACGGTTTCTTCCTACATTGTGGGTAGTGTTGATGTATGATTCCAATTGAGTGGATAATACTTGTTTATGATTATTTTTAGTATTGAATTATGATATTATTATGAAATTATATAATTTATATGGTTAATCCTAGTCTAATTGATGAAATTGAATTATATAAGTTTATGCCATGAAAGGTGAAATTTAGGATTCATAGGGGATCTTCTAGAATTGATGTTATGAGTAGTAATTGTTGAAGAATAGAAACATATAGCTATGAATTGTATTAGAATAATGTGAATATGATGGATTTTGACTAGTAAAGCTTGTAGTTGAACATTTATGATGAATTATGACTATAATCACCTACCAATGAAGAATGTGATTAGAATGCCTTGAAATCTAGGTATGAATGATGATTGTAAGAAGTAAATCTTTAAGTGTAAGGCTTGTAGTCATGAATGTTGATCACTAGGGTTTTGAGAATAAAACTATTATGAGGAACTAGGTGGAACACCTTTACCTACCTAATCTACCCCATGAATGCTTGAATGTATGAAGTTATAGAATCACTTGAGTTATGACGATATCCATGTGTAATGTAGAATTCTAGATATGGAATTATGCATGAATATGATATGACATGAAAGGTTCTCTCACATAGAATGATTCTAGGTTGATAGTCTATTCTCACCTAAAATGAAACTAAGTCCTAGGACTATGAAATGTGATTAGGCTTGTGGTGATTCCCCTAAAAGTCCTTTACATGATAGGAATATGAGGTGAATTACCTTACTCCTAATTAGTTAAACATGAGGTGATTACCCATTTCATGGTATGGGCAGTGTGAGGTGATTACCCTTTATCACTACAAGAAACAGTGTTTATTGTAGCGCAAAATGTCGCCACAAGAGGTCATAAAGTTGCCACTAATGATATATAGTAGCGACTACTTCCCCGTTGGTAGTACTTCCATAACTAAAGGTTTTTTGTGACGACAAATGAAAGTCGCTACTATAAAAGAGTATTTGTGGCGACATAAAGCGTCACAATATGTAAATAACTATGCCACCAATACCAAAGTTACAATACACATATTTGGCCTAGTCGCCAATAACTAATGATTTTTAGTGGAAACTTTACTGCCACAAAAACCTATAATGATCTGCGGTGAGTTAATGTTGCCTCTAAAACATGACGTTCATTGGCAACATTGCTACCACAAAACGGATAAAATATCTGTTTCGAGCTGATCATGTCTCCTCTAGATAAAGATATTTAGTAGCGACTCCTCCCGCTACAAAAATATATTAACTATCAGTGGAAACCCTTTTTCCGTTGCAAAAGGCTACTTTTAATAGCAACGTAAATCGCCACAAAAACTACTATAACATTTGCTGCAACATTTATTTCATTACTAAATATTTACCACTAATCAACATTTGCTTGCAACAGCTGGAATCAATCCACGTTTCTCAAAATAACAAGACAACAAGTAAATTTAGTTCAACTATGACACAGTATGAAAAAGAACTAGCATGTAGCAAGGAATTAGCAAACAAAGAAAACATTCCTGTTTCAAACTTCCACCAGAAGATTAACTCGTATTTATGTCAATAATTTCATCAAACTCTTTGTATACGTTATTCACATTCAGATTTAAAGAAACAAGCCAATAACTGTAATAAGTAAGAAAGAAGAACTATCAAAGAAATAAAAATAATTGTTAAGAAGAAAAAGATAAAGTACCTATTGCATCCTAGTCATGATAGCGACCATTTGTTCTTGGAGCATTTTGTCAACTTCACCTTTCATGTGTTCACGCTCCTTTTCTAATTTTTTTTGCAGATCTTCTTCCATTCTCCTTTTTAAATCTGCCGCCATGTGTTCACTTTCTTTTTGTAGCTTTCGTTCATATCAGCTTGCATCTCCTGACGCATATTTTCCATTGCTGAAGACACACTAGCCTCTATGTCTTCCTGTTGTATTTGAGCTTTTTTAGGAGCCTTTTTCCCATATCCTTTTCCGTGAACATAGCTTGATCTCTCACCGAGAACTGAGGATAAAATATCATCCCTAGTCATGGGATTTTCGATCTCTTCTGATTGTTGTTCAACAACAAGTTGTTCGAGCTGACTCTATAATAATATGTACCAGTTACATCAAAACATAACAAACATATTGAAACTAACATGTAGTAAGTCAGTAAGATAGTAAGGCAATGATTTTAGAAAATTACATGAATCTGTTGGGATTGTGGATCCAACCATACACGTTCTCTGCTAGCACTTTTACGTGTATGTTGTATATCCCAGACTCTATCTAGTGAGTCTTTTTCTCCCGATAGTGGATCTCTCTGCAATATAATTCAATAAGGAAAACACACAAGAACATGTATATGTAGTAATAGGAGAAAAATGTATTTTCACCATAGATTCCTCTACTTCTGCAAATGAACTTGTACCACAAGAATGCTTAGTTATTTGTTTTTCCCTATTGTGTTTTTTTCTTTCACTGATAACCTGCAATAGATCAGAATATATTTATTCAAAGAGAAAACTAGAATTCGACCACACTAGGTATTTTCTAAATTCAATAACTCTTGTTATTAATTAAATTACCTTGAATTTCTCACTGCTAAAATACTTAACTAGGTATTTCTAGTCCTCCAACTCAATATCCTCAGGACGATTAGACAATTTGTCTTCATCCGTACTATAGGCACAATAGTGATTATGTAATCGAGCTTTCCAAGCTCTAAAGAGTCTTTGCATAGTACTTATCGTAAAGCCTTGTAACCTATGTGCTCGCAGCCCACCAGAAACTTCAAATTTGTCCTGAACAAATTGTAACATTAAATTTGATAATTCAAGTATTATAAAAGAAATACAACTTTGAAAGTGATTTATTACCTTGACCCTATACCACATTGCTTCTCCATGTTTTGAAACAATATTCTGCCAATTTCCATCTTGAAATGAGATACTGCTCCTCATGATCAAGCTTGCGTAATTAACAATATCTCTAGCCCCAGAACTCACAGCTTTATCAATATCATCTGGAATGATTACTTTGATTTTTTCTCCATTCCTAGTTTTAATATCAACAGTTTTAGATTTATATTTCCCTCTTCCTCTCTTTCTATTGATGCGAGAAACTGCAAAGAATAAATTATCAGTAAAAGAAACGTATCAGTGAATATTCAATCTACTGCTTCATAAAGTATACTAGTTTTCATAGTTACTTCACCAATATAAACCAGTGACCCGAAATTGCTGTCATAAAGGGTTTTGAGTCTTTTGAAATTTTGTTATAAAGTTAACACAATAAAAAACACTAAATCGTTATATAGATAAGAACATTTAACAAACTCCGTTTTCTGCTAGAGATTCATTGCTGTAACATGGTTGCACTCGTAAACAAGAATGAAGCAATAACTAGCTCTACATTCCCGGTCAAAACCGATATACACTCATATTACTCCACCTAATATACTTGCAAAAATAATAAGTATCATAGGAGAACCAAAATCACCATCATGCAGTCAACTGTGTTGAACCAACTGCACTCATCATGTGCTGAAGTTGCTTGATACTAAGCAATAGATTCTATCTACTAGGGAGGTATGTGAACTAACCTGCACCAATTTCAACCTCTAGGGCGGGACAAATACTTTCTTCTAGATTTCTTAATGATTGTGTCCCTGGAGATGTTCTTTGGAGAGGATCACTTGATATTTGTTCCGCCTGTAGATGTCCTTGACTTGGGTTAGGTGTCTGTCATGTCTCCAATGATACTTCAGCAAATCTTATTTGTTGTATTGGTGGCTGAGATGTAGTACCAAAACATTCACGTTCTCGAAAATTTCCACGTTCACCTCCTGCACCATCTCTTCCACTATTACCTTTACCTCGTCCACGTCCTCGACCAGTTCCTTTCATTTCCTGGAACATTAGATATAAAAAGAGAAGTATCAGAATCAGAAATTAAAGCTTATTTTATCTACCTGCCAAGGAAAATATCGATTCATAAAGCATAGTATTATATTAAACAAGTAAAAAATGTGGGACACTTTACTAACAAGTACTATTGTTTCATTGATGGAAATGTAAAGCATTGATTCTACTTAAAACGCTGATTCTATTTACAAAGTTAAAGCTACAAATGTCATGAATTAATTTCATGTTAGCCCAATAAGAACAAAATATAGAGAACTTATCAAAACAAGAGTTAAACATCTATTTCAATAGTCTTTGTTTCTCAATCATCGAAAATATTCATCACTGTCTTCTCCATGATCATCATCTAGTAACTCTTCTTCGGCTTCTTCACTCCCAGATACATCTGTATGATTCTCATTAATGAAATTATCTTCCTCATTTTATGATCATTGGTACGTAAAACAGTTTGTGGTTCAACATCATTTGTGTATAAAGACACATGAATATCAGGTTCATGGTCATTGGAACACAAAATAATACATTCCGCTGCCTCTTGTTGATAAGCTTCTTCATTCATTACTGCTTCTTCAACTTCAGGAATATTAAAAAGATGTCGAGGATTTGTCTTTACAGCAACGAGCCAATCTTTGTCAACCATGTATTTCAAATAAAAGACTTGTTCCAACTGAGATGCCAACACAAATGGCTCATTTGTATTTAAGGCACAATGAGTATTCACACTTGTAAAACCATATTTGTCAATCTTATATCCTCTTCCTAGGCGAGCCATATCTCACAAGTGACACTTGAATAGATGAAATTTTCTATTTCCAACGTAGTGTAACTCGTAAATGTCCTCTAATACACCATAATACTCATTATTAGAGTCTGAATCATCTCCACTCACAAGAACTCCACTGTTTAGTGTTTTTCTCACAAGCTCTTTTGTTTGGAACAAAAATCCATTCACCCTAAATATTGGATATCGATGCACCAATGGTTCTGGACCTACACCTAATATTATGAGCTCATCAGTTGCGCGTCCTTGTGAAGCTAGTACAAATATCTACAAAAAAAAAAGACTTGTTCATACTTAGATGTCAACAATAATAGTTAATTAAGTGTTGTTCGTAAATCCTTACACGTGCACAAAACCAATCAATAAAATCATTATTCAGCATTCCATGAGGTCTCGTTGAACCTTGTATTTCAATCTCTCTCATGTATTCCCTACATTTTGTGTTGGTTAAGGTTAATTAAAATATCTTGATGTGAAATTAAATCTGAATTAAAAAGAAACTTACTCTATGAAAGGTGAAACCACTTCACAATTTTGAAGAATATACAAAACTGCTTGGTTGAATTCATCATGGGGTAGTTTCTTTCCATCAGAAGACCCCTTTGTTTGCCCACTTTTTTTAAAGATAGACATCTCACCGTTTAATTCAAATCCATCATAATTTTATGCTGGTTTATTGAACTTAGTTGAGATACTCTTAAAATAGTGTGAGAAAAATGTAATGGCTTCATTTGAGTCATGACCTTCAGCAATTGCACTTTCTGGATGACCAGGATTGCGAATATATGATTGAAGTGTTCCCAAATACCTATAATTAGATTTCCAATTTATAAAATATGACATTTAAAACATATTGTCATCGAAATTACCTAATGATATGTTACCTCTCAGTAGAGTACATATCCCGATATTGAACTAGTCCACCAAGTTTTGCCTCTCTAGGCAAGTGTATCAGCAAATGAATCATGACATCAAAAAATTTCAAAGGAAAAACCATTTGAAGTTTACACAATAAGATTGGAATTTCTGCCTCAAGGATATCAAGATCTTCAATTGTCAAGCACTTGGAGTATAGATTCTTGAAAAATTTGCCTAAGGCTATAATTGGTTCACACACTTCATTAGGCAGTAAACCACATATAGCAACTGGTAAAATGTCTTGAAATAATATATGATGATCATGAGACTTTAATCCAAGTATCTTTTTCTCAAGTACATTAACACACCTTGAAATTGTAACGACCCGAGAGCACCCCCTAGTCGTAACACGGCGTAATCGGCCTCTCGGAGGTCTTATACAAGCCCTTAGCATATCATGAACATTAAAGCATATGAAAATAGCGGAAAATTTAAAACTTTTCTTTACAATCGAAGTGTTCATAAAATAAGAGAGAGTCTATGACACTATGTCTCAAACCATTTATAACATTGAGAATAACAACTCCTTCATAACTACTTAGGGACACACACTGCCCTTACATTATAATTACTAGGGACGCGGCCCTTACACAAGTCTAAAGACATAAAACATAAAGACATAATGACATAAGTGTAGGAGGTAGGTTCATCCTCGAAACTATGAGGACTCCCCAAGTCTTCATTCCCAAGTTCCTTAGAAACCTAACTTCCATGCATAAGACATCACATCGACAAACCCTACACTTTGTAAAAATGTAGAAGAAATATGGGTTAGTACAACACACGTACTAAGTATGGATTTATGAGACAAGAGATGAAGGGAAAATTTGGTCCACTAGGCTTGCCAATTTGCTTGCAATTGTAACGACCTATTCCCGTCTTTGTGAAGGAATTTGGGCCAAAAAACTTCTGAGAAGTTACTTGGAAATTTCTAGCCGAGGCTAAAATTGGATGAAATCAAGGTTAGATGAGGTCTAGAGTAATTCAATAATGGATGAGGATTTAATTATGAGTTTGATCATATGACTAGATAGCCAAGACGTTAAGGAGCCTGTACTGCTCTACGGAATCAAATTCGGGGGAGTAGAACTCTCGAAACTGATCTTGGAGTGAAAAGGTAGTTTTAGAACGTCAAGGTTTGAAGGGGTGTTGCGAAATGGGAGCTTAGAACTCAAATTCTAAGTTTTTTTCTTCGTGCAAGCATCCAGGGAGGGGATAATTCCGCCAGGGCGTGGCTGTTATGGTGGGATGGGACCCGCTGTGGCGGGCTAGTAGCGACTTAAATAGGGAAAAAACACTAAAAACATTATTTTCTGCAAAACCCCATTCTTAAGAACTAAGGGATGACCTACAACAGTTTCTCATCAAATTTCCATGAATTCTCGTGCCAAAGGTAAGTTTATTACTCCCCTAATCTGTATTTTGATTCTTAGAACTTAGGATGCGTATTAATTATCATTGGGGGAGTGTTTTGGCCTGAAGTTGATGGTAGGAAAAGCCCTAGAAGAGCATTAGGATCATGGGTTTGGCATTGGGTTGATATTTTGATATAATCTGGGTAAATTAGGCGTTGTTTACTGATCGTTGCATTAATTACTTTTTTTAGACCAAGAACAAGCTGCAAGACTCTAGAAAGAGAAGACTCAAGTGTTTTAGAAGTATTAGGGCTTGGTTTTGAGGTATGTAATGGTTTGACTGCCTGTTGTGTTATATATGCCTGTTAATTGCTCCATTGTATGCGTGCATGTATGTGAATAGAAAAATATGAATCGAATCTAAGGAAATGATTAAGTAGGAACAATTACATGCTATGAACTTGTTTCTTGACTGTGTGACTATGTGCACTGATCATTATTGGTGTGATTGTGACTGTTGTTGTGCTGACTGGACCAGGTGTCACATTCTAACACATATTGGACCGGGTGTCACATACTGACATATATATATATATATATATATATATTGTATCATGTATCACATTCCGACACATTAAAAGTTTGTTTGTGGGTTCCATGAGAGGACCATTTATGATTATTACATTCATATCTGCCTGTTATTGATATTGGGAAATTTTATGTTGCTCCTAAAATGTTAATTGAATTATGCATTTTGTAAATGTGTGTTTACTGTGTTGTAATTACTTTCTTATATTTCACTTACTGGAGCAGCCGTGTGATCCTACTAGTACACCGTGGTTTTGTGTACTGATACTGCACTTGTTCTTTCTTTATTGAGTACAAGGCATCTTCAGGTGACTACTGACAGACCTCAGTTAGGAGATCATTGACCGAGACCAGATTCGAGGGTAAGCCAGTTTTTTCTGCCTGCCATAGATTCATCATTAGTTTAGTCCATTCTTTTCGTACTTAGACTATATATTTAGACTTTTACTTATGTTTAGTTTCCGGGGTTGCACACCTTTTTTATTAGACTTGTTTATTAGTAGAGTTTTGGTACATTGACTTTCAGGTCTAGGGGTTGAATTTCAGCGAGGTTTAGGCATGGTTGTTTTGTTAAACCTTTCGAGTTTATGGGGAACTCAGTTCTTAATTCATTATTTAAAACTACTTCTATATCATTAAATGATTTAGTTAAGTTGTTTAGTCGGGTTGTAGTAGTGATTCTCCCACTGGAGGGTTAGTGTGGGTTCCAATCACGGCGGTCTTGTAAGACCCCATAAATTTTCTAAAGCTAACACTTGATCCATCGTAGTGAGTATGTTTTTACCAAGTAATTTAGATTATTCCTAAGTGTTAAGGTCACTAGATGTAGCACCTTGTGTTCCAAAAAGAACTAGAGAAAACTTATTCAAGTCATTCCTAGGTTCTTTTAAGTCAGGTTGTCCAATTAAGGAAAGCTACCCAAAAATATGAACGGTATTTTGGTCATTTCCTTACACTATCGGATTTAAGCTATTTTAGTAAGGTTTTTGGAATCTAAA
The DNA here is from genome assembly GCA_029582545.1 of Solanum lignicaule. Taxonomy (NCBI): domain Eukaryota; kingdom Viridiplantae; phylum Streptophyta; class Magnoliopsida; order Solanales; family Solanaceae; genus Solanum; species Solanum lignicaule. The sequence goes on from JAJOOF010002515.1 coordinate 31,527, forward strand.
CTGGTTAAAATTAATTTCATTCATCCCAAAAAGCATTGAGGGTTTTAGAGAGAAAATTCAAGAAGAGAAAAAGTTAAAAGTTTCAAGCGTTCGTTCATGAAATTCAAGAATTCGCCAAAAACCTTGTTCTTTGAGGTATGTAAGCTTCCATAGTGTTGGGTTCGTTAACCCACACACCAATGATGAGTTTCTTTTGAGAAACTATCCAAAGATATTGAGCAATTTAATTTCTTGATGAGTTCTTGATAAGTTTTCTTGAGGTTTCCTTATTAATTAAGTTTTGATGTAAGATTCTACTTGGGTCAACTTCAAACGACCATATATATTAGAATATAGAGGTTTACATGATCTATAACCTATGAAATTAAAGGTATTTGAATCTACTTTCCAACGCCATAAATTTCGCGTCAATCCACCTTCTGAGTAAAATGTTCTGACTATTTTAGTAACCTATACAGTGTTGTTACGAATTAGCCAACGGGAAAACATTAAAAAGGGTTGTTTTTTTTTATTTACATCCAAGAAGCCCTAAACGAATTTCTTGACTAATAAAAGGTTCAAAGAAAATTAGATTTTCATTTCTTAATCCATCATTCAATTCTCTCTCAAACCATAGGGTAAAACCCTAAGGATAAAATAAAAGTAAAAGACTCCATTCAAGATTCTTTCTATCTTTTTCAAGATTCTTCTTCAAGGTAAGTCTTTCTCCAAGAATTTCATTCTTTTCAACTAAAATTCCTCCATACAATTATGAATAACTAATGAAAATCATAGTTCTTGGCCATAGAGGTTTGAAGAAACTAATTCTAGAATCTCAAGAATGGTTTTATTGATCATTTACCTTCAAGCTAGGGTTTCAATGCTTTTAATAAAGTTCTTCTTCAAGACCCTTGTTATTCTAGATCTGTAAGGCTATCATAGTGTGGGACTACTTCTTCATCACGCCCTACATCTTCTTTTAAATCAGTAAAAGGGAAATATAGGATTCTACCCCTAGATTTGATTATTCTTGAGATAAGTTTATTTGAGTTTTTAAGTTGATGGCTCTTTTAAAAATTCTATTCCTAATTATTGAGTTTCCATATTTTTATTGAGATCCTTGAGTTGATTTGTTCATATCTATAATTTAGCATGAACCCTATTTTGAGTTATAAATCTTGAGAAGGTTTTCAAAGTCAACACTTGAGTTTTAAATTCAGTTTTGAGGAAGTAAGTATGAGAATGAGAAGAGTCATATGCATGAGTTCCATATTGTTATTTAGACCCTTGAGTAGAGTCGTTCATGCCCATAAATTCCGCATGAACTCCATCACTTGATTATCTTTGAGAGGAGTAGTATCTTCAAGTTCTAAGTCTTGAGCATTGAGTTACGAATCATTTTGGGATTATATTCCTAATGATGGGGTTACTAATGTTACCAATGAAGGTCCTTGAGTTGAGTAGTTCATGCCCATAATTTCGCATGAACCCTATGAGTCGAGAAGTATTGAGATGAGAGGTATCATAGAGTCCTTGAGTTGAGTAGTTCATGCCCATAATTCCGCATGAACCCTATGAGTCGAGAAGTATTGAGATGAGAGGTATCATAGAGTCCTTGAGTTGAGTAGTTCATGCCCATAATTCCGCATGAACCCTCCGAGTCGAGCATTCTTGAGATAAGTATTATCATTGACTCCTTGAGTTCTCTAGTTGTTGAGTTCCAAGTATTGAGTTCTATGCATCGTTATATAAAACCTTGAATTGAGTCGTTCACGTCCATAATTCGGCATGAACCCTATTTTAAGAAGTCTTTTTACAAATTATTTTAAAACTTGTTTTAAAGACATGAACACTGAGTTGAGGAAGAGCAGAGCTGAGTTCATTTTCTTTAAAATGATATATGGGAACTAAGTATTCCCAAGAGTAAATGTTTTTATATTTAAGATGAGAGGAAACTGACATTTCCAAAAGAGTTTTGAGTAGTTTGAGTACCATCTCTTTTAACAGAAAGATTTTTAAGTAATAATCTCAAAACACATAAAGAGTTATGTCTTTCAACATATGAGCTAGTATATTTGGGAGTAGTATTGAGCACCGATACAGGGGAGAGTTCATACAACTCACAGCCCCCATAAACTATGTATCCAACGTTGGTAGAAAGGGCCATACGTTTTAAATGTTTCCTTAATTCTTTTAAGCATAGACTAGTGGATCCACTTAGTAGTAGGTTCTATACCCTGGAAAACTATATGACCGTTCTGGCATCGTGGGTGAGACGATGTATCATAAAATAGCTCCTAGTGATGGTTGTTGGTTAGAGAATCTCGCACAGAGTTATATTGAATTTGTATATACAAATTGAGTTATTAATGTATTCTTCAAAACAATTGAGTTATTATCTATTGTTTTTAAAGTTTTCAATATATTCCATCGTTTATTATTGCTTTAGTCTTGAGTATCTTGAGTTAAGTATCATACCTTTGAGTTGAGAATCATATCTCTGAGTTGAGTACCTAATCTTTGAGTTGAGTATCTTATTCTTGAGTTGAGTTGAGTTGAGTGAGTTGAGAAAAGGTAAGTATGTTTCCTTTTTATCAAGTTCAAACCTATGTTTATGCGTTAGAATTCCCCTTACATGCTCGTACATTCCATGTACTGAGCCATTTGGCCTGCATCGTTTCATGAGGCAGATACAAGTATTCAAGATCATCAATAGGTGCTTCGTTGAGGTTATGGGATATTCCTGTCAGCGTTGGTGAGTCTTTTCATTTTTCGAAGAACTTCACCTTTATCTTACACTTAGTAGTTTTGAGATGTCGTTGGTCTTGTCCTGATATACTTCCAAAATAGTAGAGGTTTCATACATAGATAAAGTTAAGTAGTTTTCAATATGTATTTTCTTTGAGTTGGTTTTTTTCAAACTCTGAGTTTATCTATTGAGTAGTTTAAATAATAAGTATTTGAGTTATTGAACACAATTCAGTTTTTATGTTTTTATATGCTTGATTTAGTCTTCCGCTTATAGTCAGCTAGGATGAGGGTTCGCTTAGGGACCAGAAATGGTTCTCTAGTGCCGGCCACAATCAGGGTGTAGGCTCGGGTCGTGAAAAACTTAGTATCAGAGCACAGAGTTTAAGAGTCCTAGGGTGTCTACCAAGCTGTGTCAAGAAGGATCTTATTTGTGGTTGTCAGGTCCCCACTTCTATAAATAAGTGACTACAAACATTTAGAAAAAGTTTACCTTCTTTTATACTCTTAATCGTGCATTATAGGTATGTCATACAGATTTATTCATAGTCGTGCGTTTCTCAGATTTATTCGACTACCCGTCATACTAGAGGTTGTTGAAAAGAAAAGTCAATCCTTTATCGATGAGTTGCTCTTAGCAAAAGTCTTGAGGAAGTCATGAAACTCTAGAGGGGCTTGAGAAAAGCCCATGAGTGAGTTAAGTGTTGAGTTTTATAGGAATGTACTCATGTTCATATGAATCATGCATTTGAGCTAAAAAGCAAGTTGTACACTCATCCCTAAACTTTATTCAGCTGAGTCCTTGAAGAGAATGGTATGTTTAGAGCTTGGGTAGTATTTTAACTCGATAAGGTAGCATGAGTAATGAGATAATGAGCAGTAGAAGTGACAGTACCCAGAGTTAGAGGAAAGTATGAAGAGGTTTAGTAATCTAAGTAAGGGAGATGGTGTTTCGACAAGCTATGTTACTATAGCCATGCACCTCGTAAGTTATTAATGAAGTATTTTCCCTTATGGATAGACTAAGAAGTGATGATTTGTGATGATTTGTGAAGATTCCATCATAGTAGGTAGAGTGTGGTGTAGCTAGAAAGGATTTTGTGATCAAGTGTCATTGTGTAGGTAATGACCAAGTCTGAGTGTTGAATAGAAGAGGAGGAGTATTCATGAGGTGATAGCTCTAAACTAGGCTTATGATTTTTAGGGGAAAGACCATAATATTTAGAGGGTCACAAAACTAATTAGGCAATGATGTATAGCGAATTGTTAAATAACACTTAAGTTGTGAAAGGAATTGTGACGATAAACTGTAGGTATGAAGAATGAGAGGTAAAGATTGACTAGTTTTCATTATCTTTTAGTGGGATAGAGTTTCTTAATTTATATCTAGTATTTGTAAGTTTGTATAGTAAGCGAGCAATCATATTGATATCCGGGTTTAGTAATAAACATTAAGCTTGAATTTGAGGTGAGTGTCTTGATCAAAAGGATGGCTACATGAGGGTGATCATGTTGTCTTAAGATTTGAACTAGAAGTCTTGACATAGAGTAGGTGAGAAATGGGGGTGATTATTTGCAATAAATAGGAGTGGTACAAGTGATATACCCTAAATCTCTTGACAAGGGTAATGAAGTGTGGCTAAGTCACAAGTGAAAAAAGAGCATTACAAGGTGTACTGAGAGGGTATGTAATCCGAAGAGGTTAACATAAACACCCTAGAAAGAAGTCTTAGTACTTGCTTATAGAGAGTTTGGTAGTCATGAGATAAGTTTCTCTCGAGCGTTAGAGTAAAAAGAGGATGTAGACCAGTTAGAGATGTTGGAATAGGTCCATAACCTTCAAGTGTCAGCTTTATACCTAAGGGGGTGATGATAAGATTGGAAATCAAGTCAAGTGTTGAGAATAAGATAGTAATGAGTTCAAAGGAGTATGGGATATATCTTTTCAGAGGTCCATTTAATAACGAAGTAATGTTAGAAAGAGAAGGTTAATGATCCCATCGTGATAATGATGGTGTGATAATTTTGTCTAAGGTTATAAATGAGATGGAAGAAGAGAATGAGGTTTTACTATGAGAAATTGATAAATGAGAGCCCTTAGTTGGTTCTAAATAGTAATGCGGGCAAATTCTAGTTGGTATGACAGAGATGAAAAGAGTAACCTCGTTCCATACCCAGTCCAGCCGTCATTCGAGGACGAATGATCCTTAAGGGAGAGATATTGTAACACCCCATAATTTTTTTTGAGATAAGACTTGATCCATCCTTCGTAGTGAATAAGTTTCTACCATGGAATATAGATTTTTCCTAAGTGTTAAGGTCACTAGATGTAGCACCTTCTTTTCCAAAAAGAACTAGAGAAATTTCATTCGAGTCATTCCTATGTGCTTTGAAGTTTTGGGTCAACTTTAAATGACCATAACCTCCAGTACATGATGAGTTAGGTAGCTACAAGATATCAAATGAAAGATCTCTGAGTCCACTTTTCGACGCTACCGAGTTTGCTAATTTTTGGATTCGTGTGAGGGAGATATGCCTTTTTAAGTCAGGCTGTCCAATTAAGTAGAGCTACTCGAAAATATGGGGGGTATTTTTGTCTTTCCGTTACCAATCAAACTCAAGCATTTTTAGTAAGGTTTTAGGAGTCTAAACTGATTAGAATTAGTTTTATTCATCCCCAAAAGAGTTTAGGGTTTTAGATAAAAGATTCAAGAGGAGAAAAAGTTCAAAGTTTCAAACGTTCGTTCAAGAAATTCAAGATTTCTCTAAGAACCTAGTTCTTTTAGGTATGTAAGTTTCCATAGTGTTGGGTTCGTTCACCCACACGCCAATAATGAGTTTCTTTTGTGAATCTATCCATAAATATTGAGCAATTTAATTTCTTGATGAATTCTTGATAAGTTTTCTTGAAGTTTCCTTATCGATTAAGTTTTGATGTAAGATTCTACTTGGATCATTTTCAAATGACCATATCTCTTAGAATATAAAGAGTTACATGATCCATAATCTATTAAATTGAAGGTATTTGAATCTTCTTTTGAACCCCACAAATTTCGCGTCAATCCAACTTTTGAGTAAAAAGTTATGACTATTTAGTAACCTATACAATGCTTTTACAAATTAACCGACGGAAAAACATTAAAAATGGTTGTTTTTGTTTTTTTACATCCAAGAAACCCTAAACGAATTTCTTGACTAATAAAAGGCTCAAAACAATCAGATTTTCATCTTTTAATCCATCATTCTCGTCTTTCACTAAATAAAATCATAATTCTTGGCTGTAGAGATTTCAAGCAACTAAATCAAGAATCTCAAGAAAGGTTTTCTTGATTGTTTACCTTCAAGCCAGGGTTACAAGGCATCTAATCAAGTTTTTCTTCAAGAAACTTGTTCTTCTAGGTATGTAAGGCTATCATAGTGTTGGACTAGTTCGTCCTCACTCCCTACATCTTCTTTCAAATAAGTAAAAGAGAAATCTAGGATTCTACCCCTAGATTTGATTATTTTTGAGATAAGTTGATTTGAGTTGTTGTGTTCATGGTTCTTTTAAAAATTCTATTCCTAATTATTGAGTATCCATAGTTTTATTAAGATCCTTGAGTTGATTTGTTCATGTCTATAGCAGAGTATAGCAGAGTTCATATTCTTTAAAATGATATATGGTAAATAAGTATTCCCAATAGTAAATGTTTTTACATTTAAGATGGGAGGAAACTGAGATTTCCAAAAGAGTTTTGAGCAGTTTAAGTAGCATCTATTTTAAGAGAAAGATTTTTGAGTAATAATCTCAAAACATAGAAAGAATTATGTTTTTAAACATAAGAGATAGTATATTTTTAGAGTAGTATTGAGCACCGATATGGGGGAGAGTTCATAGAACTCACATCCCCCATAAACCATGTAGCCAACGTTAGTAGAAACGGTCATACTTTTTAGATGATTCCTTAATGGTTTTTAGCATACACTAGTGGATCCACTTAGTAGTAGGTTTTGTACCTCGGCAAAGTATAGGACAGTTCTGGCATCGTGGGCGAGACGATGTATCATCACATAGATTATAGTGATGGTTGTCGGTTAGAGAATCTCCCACAGAGTTATATTGTATTTTTATATGCAAATTGTGTTATTATTGTATTCTTCAATACAATTGAGTTATTATCTACTATTTTCAAAGTTTTTGATGTATTGCATCTTTTATTGCTGCTTTGTCCTTGAGTATCTTGAGTTGAGTATCATACCTTTGAGTTGAGAATCATATCTTTGAGTTGAGCATCTAATATTTGAGTTGGGTATCTTATTCTTGAATTGAGTTGAGTTGAGTAAGTTGAGAAAAGGTAAGTATGTTTCCTTTTTATCAAGTTCAAGCCTATGTTTATGCGTTAAAATTCCCCTTACATGCTCGTACATTCCATGTAGTGAGTCATTTGGCCTGCATTGTTTCATGATGCAGATATAGGTATTTAGGTTCATCAACAAGCGCTTTGTTGAGGTCATGGGATATTCTAGTCCGCATTGGTAATCCTTTCATATTTTAAAGGACTACACCTTTATCTTACAGTCAGTAGTTTTTAGATATGGTTGGTCTTGTCCCGATATCATTCCGAAATAGTAGAGGCTTCATAGATAGACAAAGTTTAGTAGTTTTTAGTATGTATCTTCTTTAAGTTGATTTTTTACAAACTCTAAGATTATCTATTGAGTAGTTTTCAAATATTTTTAAAGATTGAGTATTTGAGTTATTGAATACAATTCAGCTTTTATGTTTTTGTATGCTTGAGTTTGTCTTCCACTTGTAGTCAGCCATGATGAGGGTTCTCTTGGGGACTAGTAACGGTTCTCGAGTTTCGACCACGTCAAGGGTGTAGGCTCTGGTCGTGACAAGGTTGGTATCAAAGCCCAGGTTCATTGATCTCATTGTTCCAAAATGAGTCTAGTAGAGTCTTGCATAACGGTACAAAGACGTCTGTATTTTTCTTCGAGAGGCTATAGGACTTTAGGAAAATCTCTCTGTCTTTTTCTCCTTTTCGTGTTATGACCTGATTCCAATTGGTATATGGTGATCCAAATTTGTATCTAATCTCCTTCACTTTTCTGTCCGCAGATGGTTAACACGCGATACTACGACGTTAGGCCCGTAGCTCCCATCAATGAGCTAGCAGAGGAGCCCGATGGCCGAGGTAGGGGTAGAGGTAGAGGAAGAGGATGGGGCAGAGGCCGAGGAAGGGTAGCATCCGCCAGGGGTGGATCCCCAGTTGAGAATGTTCCCAGGGAAGAGACCCCTTTTTCACCCCCAAGAAGAGGTGGAAGAGAATGTGGAGATCGAAGAAGAGGAGGATGTTGCACCAGAAGAGAATGCACCGGCTGAGACTATAGGTCTTCCTACCATACACCCAGTGATAGCTCAGCAGATCATGACTCTTCTGAAGGGGTTGATCGGCTTCAGAGTCCTTCCCACAGTGCAAGTTGCTCAATCTTAAGTCAACCACCCCATTGATGCTACTGTTCCCAAAGTGGACGAAGCTTTAGGAACTGATGCCTTCTTCCATTCCCTATTGGGTCCTATGATGACTAGTACTTGGCATGAGATGCAGACTAAATTTCTGAAGCTGAAGTCGCTTGTGTTCCATGGTTCTGAGAGTGAGATGCCTATGAGTTCATTCTGGATTTCTATTAGAGGCTTCATAAGTTAGGCATTGTACACAAGCATGGAGTAGAGTTCATGACCTTCCAGCTTCAAGGTGAGGCTAAGCAGTGATGGAGTGCCTATGTGTAATGCAGATCACAAATCTTGCCCCACTCAGTTGGATGCAATTCCATGATTTGTTTCTGGAGAATTATGCACCCCGAACTTTGAGTGATCGCAAAAAAGATGAGTTCATGGCCTTGGAGCAGGGTGGTATGACTGTAGCTACTTATGAGGCTAAGTTCCATGCATTTTCCATATATACTACATGGTTGGTGAATACAGAGGAGGAAAAGATTCATCTATTCGTCAAGGAATTGAACCCCGAATTACATGTATTGTCTGTTCACATGACCTTTGCAAGTAAATGTTTTAATGAGGTGATAGACTTTGTGAACAGAGTTGAAGGAGTTCGACTTGATGGGCATGCCAAGACTTTGGCTAAGAAGCCCAGGAATAGAGGTAACTTTCATGGTTCCTACTTCAGAGGTTTAGGTAGACCGACACTTATAGCCCGACCAATTCAGTCCACCATGCCTGCTTCTTGATGTGGTTACTTGGGAAATCCTCGGTAGAATCCTACTAAGGATAGTTAGGGAGCCACACATGCGTCTAGCAGCAGGTCATCTTTTGGCTGCAGTTGTTACAATTGTGGAGAACCTTGACATATGAGGAGAAATTATCCCCATCCGCGCATGTTTGATCCCGTGCAACAACAGATTAGATCAGTAGTACTAGCGCAAAACGATAATAATGCTAGAGAACGTCCACAAGGTTGGTGAAGAGGAAATTAGTGAGGTCGTGGTAGCTGGGGAAATGGTAATGCAGGTAGGGGAGCACTGCAGCGAGGCAAGGAGGTTGCCCGTCATGATGAAAAAGCTCAGTTTTATGTCTTTCCAGGTAAGACAGAGGCTAAGGCGTCTGATGCAATAATCACAAGTTCTATTCTTGTCTATGACCGTATGGCTACTATTTTGTTTGATCTGAATTCTACTTATTCACTTGTGTCAGTTCAGTTTCCCTTGGGATTTGATGTGGTTTGTGATGTGCTTGACTCCCCCATCTACATTTCTACCCCAGTTGGAGAGTCTGTCATAGTCACCCATGTCTATCGTGCTTGTTGCGTGACTGTACAGATCCCGGGTAGGGAAAAGTTAAAGTGGAAAGGGGTGTACAATCCTAAGCTAGATAAGGTCATATCTTTCATTCGGGCTAGGAAACTGGTGGGGCAGGGTTGTTTGGCATATTTATCTCATATTCGGGATGTTGATGGTGTGTCTCCCTTAATTGAGTCGATTCCTATAGTGTTTCAATTCGAGGAAGTGTTTCCTACCGATTTGCCTAGTATGCCTCCTATGGCTCTTTTAGAATTGAGAGAACTTAAAGCTCAAATACAACAACTTCTTGATAAAGATTTCATCCGTCCTAGTGCTTCACTGTGCGGTGCTCCTGTCTTGTTTGTTAAGAAGAAGGATGGTAGTATGAGGATGTGCATAGACTATGGACAGTTGAATAGGGTCACCATTTGAAATAAGTATCCATTGCCTTAGATAGATGATCTCTTTGACCCGTAGCAGGGTGCATCATTTTTCTCTAAAATTGACGTAAGGTTTGGTTATCATCATTTAATGATTAGGCCTGTGGATGTACCCAAAATGACATTCAGGACCTACTATGGGAACTATGAGTTCTTAGTGATGTCGTTTTGATTGACCAATGCGCCTGCAACCTTCATGAGTTTGATGAATGGTGTGTTCAAACCATTCCTGGATTCCTTTGTTATCATCTTTATTGATTACATTTTTTGTTTATTCAAAGAGTAAGGAAGAGCATGCCGACCCTCTTCATATTGTTTTAGGTATCCTTGGAAAACAGAATTTTTATGTAAAATTTTCCAAGTGTGAGTTCTGGTTGACTTTAGTTGCCTTTTTGGGGGATGTGGTTTCAAAGGAATGGCTAATGGTAAATCCCCAAAAGATCAAAATTGTCAAGAACTAGGTCTAGCCTAGCTCTGTGACTGAAGTTGGGAGTTTTGTGGGGCTCAATAGCTACTATAGAAGGTTTGTGAAAAAAATTGCATCTATCACCACGCATTTGACAAGGCTGACCTAAAGGAGGTGCCTTTCTAGTGAACTGAAAAATGTGAAGGGAGCTTCCAAAAGCTCAAGACTCTTCTAACCACAACACATATGCTGATCCTGCCAGTGGAAGGTAAATATTTCATTTTTTATTGTGATACTTAACATTTGGCCTTGGGTGCTGTGTTGATATAGGATACGAATGTCATAACTTATGCATCGCAACAACTGAAGGTGCATGAGAGAAACTACATGATGCATGACTTGGAGTTGGCAGCGGTAGTGTTTGCTCTCAATATATGGCGGCATTACCTTTATGGTGTCAAGTGTGAGGTGTTTACTAATCATCCTAGTTTACATCAGGTATTCTGTAAGAAGGACCTAAACCTGAGACAGCGAAGGTGGATGGAGTTATTCAAGGATTACGATGTTACCATCCAGTATTATCCGAGTAAGGCTAATGTGGTGGCAGATACATTAAGTCAGAAGACGGTGAGTATGGGTAGTCTAGCTTGCATGGGTGTGTCCAAGCAACCTTTGGCCAAGGATATTCAAACCTTAGAGTCTGGGTTCATACAGTTGGGCATCTTAGAAAAAGGTGGGGTGTGAGCCAGCATTGAGGTTAGGCCCACATTCATTGAAGAGATCAGGGCAAGCAGTTTGAGGGTGAGAGTTTGAATGAGCTCAAAAAGAAGACAGAGTCTGGCAAGGCACAAGATGTGACTCTTGATGCGATCGGTGTGCTCATCTTTAAAGGAAGAATTTGTGTTCCCCGAGTGGATGATTTGATTTAGAAGACATTGACAGAATCCCATGGTTTGTGATATTCCACTCATCCGGGTGTAACCAAGATGAACCGAGATTTGAGACGACTTTATTGGTGGCCTTGCATGAAGAAACACATAGTTGAGTTTGTGGCTAAGTGCTAAAATTGTGAGCAGGTCAAGTATGAGCACCAAAGGCCTATATGTTTGCTTCAACAAATGCCAATTCCTGAATGGAAGTGGGAAATGATATCTATGGATTTCGTGGTTGGTCTCCCCAAGACCTTGGGGAACTTTGACTCCATTTGGTAGTGGTTGACAGACTGACTAAGTCAGCCCACTTCATTCTAGTTAGAGTAGACTATAATAATCTAAAGTTGGCTAGGGTTTATGAGAAGGAGATAGTGAGGCTGCATAGGGTGCTCCTTTCTATTATCTCGGACCGTGGTACACAGTTCACATCCAAGTTTTGGGGAAAATCACATGAGGAGTTGACCACACAACTCACTTTTAGCATAGCCTTCAGTCCACAAATAGGGGGGCAGTCAGAGAGAACTATTCAAGTGTTAGGGAACATGTTTAGCGCATGTATGATTGACTTTGGAGGGCATTGGGATAAGTTCCTACCTTTGTGTGAATTCTCCGATAATAACAGTTACCACTGTAGCATTGACGTGGAACCATTCGAGGCACTTTATGGGATAGGATATAGATTTCCCATAGGGTGGTTTGAGGCTGGAGATGTGAAATCTTTGGGATTTATTTTGTGAAAGATGCACGGGATAAGGTGAGAAACATCCAAGCAAAGCTTCTAGCAGCCCAGAATCGACCGCAAGGTAAGAGACATGACATTTCAGGATGCCGACCGCAAGGTAAGAGACATGACATTTCAGGATGCTGAGGAAGTTCTTCTTAAAGTGTTACCTATAAAGGGGGTGATGAGATTCGGCAAGAAGGGCAAGCTTAGTCCTTGACACATCGGGCCATTTGAGATTCTTGACTGTGTAGGGCTAGTGGCTTATAGCTTGGCTTTACCGTATAGCCTATCTGTAGTCCATCCCGTGTTTCATGTGTCCATGTTGAAGATGTATCATGGGGACGGAGATTACATAATAAAATGGGACTCAATTTTGTTAGACAATGACGTTCAGTATTAGGAAGAACCAGTTGCAATTCTGGATCATGATCTCCGAAAGTAGAGGACCAAGAAGATAAAGTCTGTGAATGTTTATTGGAAGCATCGTTCGGTTGAGGAAGCTACTTGGGAAACCGAGAAGGACATGTGAGACAAGTATCCCCATTTATTCGACGATTATGGTGCCACTCTACTCTTGCCATAGCCAGTTCTCCTAGTTTACCACTCAGGGATGAGTGATCGGTAAATTGGTATCTGTTGTAATGACATATTCCCGTTGTTTTGGAAAAGCCAATGGGGAAGGAATTTGGGCCAGAAAACTTTTGTGTAGTTACTTGGAAATATCTAGCCTAAGCCACACTTGGATGAAATCTGAGTCAGGTGAGGTCTAGGGAAATTCGGTAATGGATGGGGGATTTAATTATGAGTTTGATCACGTGAATGGATAACCAAGACGATAAGGAGCATGTGCAACTTTACGGAATCAAATTCGGGCGAGTAAAATTCCTGAAACTGATCTTGGCGTGAAGGGGTAGTTTTAGAACGTCAAGGTTTGAAGATGTGTTGGAAAATGGGAGCTTGGAACACAAATTCCGAGTTTCTGTCTTCGTGCAAGCCATCAGGGCGGTGCCATAGTGGAAGTATGGGCCCCGCTTTCGCGGGCTAGTCGCGCCTTAAACTGGGGAAAAACCCCAAACGTTATTTTCTGCAAAACCTCGTTCTTAAGAGCTAAGGGACGACCTAGGGCAGTTTCTCACCAAATTTCCACAAATTCTCTCACCAAAGGTAAGTTAATTACTCCACTAATTCGTATTTCGATTATTTGAGAATCCTTATTAATTATCGTTTGGGGAGGGTTTTGGCATGAACTTGATTGTGGTAAAAGCCCTAGATGAGCATTAGGATCATGGGTTTGGCCTTGGGTTAATAGTTTGATATAATCCGGGTAAATTAGGCCTTGTTTATTGATCCTTGCATTATTTAATTGTTTTAGACCAAAAACAAGCTGCAAGACTCTGGAAAGGGACGACTCAAGTGTCTTAGCAGTATTCAGGCTTGGTTTCTGTAACATCCCACCTTAGAAAGAACTAGAATTTTAAAGAATTAATTTTTGGAAGAATGAAAATCTGAAAATTGGAAATTATTCTAAGAATGAGTTTTGGGTCAAATTCAAATGACCATAACTTTCAGTACATGATTAGTTTGGTGTGCAATAAAATGGTAAATGAAAGTTCTTTGAATCCTCTTTCCAACGCCACCGAGTTTGCTAATGTTCGAGCTCGTATGAGGGACATATGCCCGTTTGAAGTTGGGATGTCCAGTTAAGGAAATTCACCCGTATTTAAGAGGGGTATTTTTGTCTTTTCCTTACCCTATTAGATTTAATTCATTTTTAGTTACTAATTTGGGGTCTAAACTGATTTTATTCAGTTTACACAATTACAGTTTACGCTAGGGCTTTGAGAGAAGAGAAAAGTCAATGTTTTGTCTCGTTCTTTAGATTTTGGTTGTGGATTTCTCCAAGGGTTAATATGTAAGAGTTATGTGAGTTCACATAGCATTTGATTCGTTCATCCACGTGCCAATCATGAGTTAATTAGCAACATTATGTTATTGAAAGTGAAGGACTTCAGTTCTTGATGGGTCTTGTTAAAGTTTCCATCATTATCTTTATTGTTGAGATTTTGATGTGTTCTTGAGATAATTGTATGACTTTTAAGGTGGTTTTTGAGTAGATTCTTGTACACAAATATTGGGTATTCGAATCAAAGCAATTGGGAAAGAAACCATTCGATTCTAGTTGAATTGGGGTTAGAAAACAAGTAAGAAAATTTGTCAAGTTTTCTGGGAAAACGGGTGGTGCGCCGCGTCACTCACTATGCCGTGAATTTCCTTCTGTATTTTGGCTCTGGGGAGCCGCGCCACTCAGTACACCACAACATTACTTCTGTAGTTCAGGCTGTGGCGCCCTGCGCCACTTAGTACGCCAGGGTCGCTAGGTCTTATACCCTTTCCCACTTCTTTCCATTTGAGTTCAATCGAATCATACCTATGTTTTCTAGTTGATTTTGACCCTCTAAAATACATCTAAACATCATGAGATCATAATCCTTGAATCGATAATTCAAATTCAAGGTAGAGCTAAGAGTCAAGTCTAGAGAGTTTCTTAGAGTCTTTTCAAAAGTCTTTTACAATCGTTTTAAACTTATTTTAAAGACTTAAGAATTGAGTTTGAGAAAGAGTAGAGAAAAATTCATTTCTTTAAAATAATATATGGGAAGTAAGTATTCCCAAAGAGTAAATGTTTTCACATTTAAGATGAGAGAAAACACTGATTTCCAAAAGAGTTTTCATGAGCAGTTTTCGTACCATCGCTTTTGAGAGAAAGATCTTTTGAGTAATAATCTCAAACAACATAAAAAGTTATGTTTTTAAAAATATGAGCTAGTTACATTTTGGAAGTAGTATTAGGCACCGATATGGGGACGAGTTTAAATAATGTAATCTCCATAAACCATGTAGCCAGCATGGGTAGTAAGGGTCATACTTTTTAGATAATTCCTTAATGATTTTTAGCATAGACTAGTGGATCTACTTAGTTGTAGGTTCTATACCTCGGCAAAGTATAGGACAACTATGCCAACGTGGGTTAGATGTTGTATCATCACATAGCTCATAGTGATGGTTATCGGTTAGAGAATCTCTGTAACGACCCTACCGAAATCATACAAGCCGATGAGATTTTTGCATATATATATTGTCCTCACATTAGTAAAAATAATAGTAATAAAATATTTCTAACTTCCGAGTATTCAACTAGGTGGTTCATGCTTCACAACATCATTCAAAGTTGGTGGCAAATTTAATATATTACAAGACTTGGGCTTACACCCCCCAAAAGAACAAAACATATAGTCATACTTATATTACAACCCGTGGTGATACGATCAAATTA
>JAJOOF010002516.1:0-44787 GCA_029582545.1 Solanum lignicaule
AAGAAAAAGACATAAAACACCTCAAAAAATTCTAGAGTCGCACCTGTCACCATAGAATCACGATATAAATAAAATATTAAAATTTACATTTTTTCGTGACAGTCCGAAAAATATTAAAATTTTTATTTCGTTAACAGTTGAAATATATAATAATCAAGAAAAATACATAAAAACACCTAAAAAATTCTCGAATCACACCACTCTCCTTAGAATATCGATACGAATAAAATATCAAAATTTTACATTTTTCGTTACTGCCTGAAAAATATCAAAAAAATTAATTCTTAAACGTCTGAAAAATATAAAAATCACAAAAAGACATAAAATCACCTCAAAAAATTTCGAATCGCACCAGTTACATTAAAATATCGACTCGAATAGAATATCACAATTTCACATTTTTTCGTGACTGCCCAAAAAATATAAAAAATTTTAATTCGTAAACGTCCAAAAAAAATAAAAATCAACAAAAAGACAGAAAAACACGTCAAAAAATTCCTGAATCGCACTTGTCACCTTAGAATATAGATACGAATAAAATATCAAAATTTCACATTTTTCAGTGACTGCTCAAAAATTATCAAAAATCTCAATTCGTAAATGTCTGAAAAATACAAAAATCAAGGAAAAGACATAAAAACACCTCAAAAATTTCTGAATCGCACCAGTCACCTAAGAATATTGATACCAATAAAATATACAAATTTTATATTCTTTCGCTACTATCCAAAAAATTTCAAAAATTTTAATTCGTAAACGTATGAAAATATAGAAATCAAGAAAAAGACCTAAAAACACCTCAAAAAATTCCTGAATCGCACTCGTCACCTTAGAATATTGCTACAAATAAATTATCAAAATTTTACATTTTTTCGTGACACCCCAAAAAATATCAAAAAATTTATTTGTAAACGTTCCAAAGTTATAAAAATCAAGAAAAAGACATAAAAACACCTAAACAATTCCTGAATCGCACCAGTCAACTTTGAATATTGATACGAATAAGATATCAAAATTTCAAATTTTTTGTGACTACCTGAAAAATATCAAAAAATTTGATTTGTAAATGTCCAAAAAATATAAAAAACAAGAAAAAGACATAAAAACACCTCAAAAAAATTCCCGAATCACACCAATCACCTTAGAATATCATTACGAGTAAGATATAAACATTTCACATTTTTTCATGACTGCCCGAAAAATATCAAAAATTTTACTTTATAAACGTCCGAAAAATATAAAAATCAAGAAAAAATCAGAAAAATACCTCAAAAAATTCCCTAATCGCACATGTCACCTTAGAATATCGATACGAATAAAATATCAAAATCTAACATTTTTTTGTGACTTCCTGAAAAATATCAAATATTTTAATTCGTAAACGTCCAAAAGATATAAAAATCAATAAAAAGTCATAAAAATACCTCAAAAAATTCCCGCATCGTACCAGTCACTTTAAAATATCGATACGAATAAAATATCAAAATTACACATTTTTTTCGTGACTGCCCGAAAAATATCAGAATTTTTAATTCCTAAACGTTTGAAATATAAAAATCTAGAAAAACAAATAAAAGCACGTCAAAAAATTCTCGAATCGTACTTGTCACCTAAGAATATCTAACAAATAAAGTATAGAAATTTGACATTTTTTCGTGACTGCCCGAAAATTATCAAGACTTTTAATTCGTAAATGTCTGAAAAATATAAAAATCAAGAAAAACACATAAAAACACGTCAAAAAATTCCCGAATCGCACCAGTCACCGTAGAATATCGATACGAATGGAATATCTAAATTTCACATTTTTTCATGACTGCCCAAAAAATATCAAAAAATTTAATTTGTAAACATACAAAAAATATGAAAATCAAGAAAAAGACATTAAAACACCTCAAAAATTTCTCTATTCACCCGTTCACCTAAGAATATCGATACCAATAATATATCAAAAAATTCATATTTTTTTGTGATTGCCCAAGAAATATCAAAAAATTAAATTCGTAGACGTCCGAAAAATATAAAAATCAAGAAAACGACATAAAAACACATTAAAAAAATCCCGAATAGCACCAGTCACCGTAGAATATTGATACCAATAAAATATTAAAATTTCATATTTTTCGTGACTGCCCGAAAAATATCTAAAATTTAAACTTGCAAACATCCAAAAAATATTAAGATCAAGAAAAAGACATAAAAACACTTCAAAAAAATCCTAAATTGCACCAGTAACCTTAGAATATTGATACAAATAGAGTATCAAAAATTTCAATTCGTAGACGTACGAAAACTATATAAATCAAGAAAAAGACATTAAAACATCTCAAAAAATTCCCGAATCCCACCAGTCACCTTAGAAAATCAATACGAATAAAATATCAAAATTTCACTCAAATTCGTAAACGTCGAAAAAATATAAAAATCAAGAAAAAGACATAAAAACACCTCCAAAAATTCTCGAATCGCACCAGTCACCTCAAAATATCGACACGAATAAAATATCAAAATTTCACATTTTTTCGTGACTGGCCAAAAAATATCAAACAATTTAATTTTTAAACGTCTGAAAAATATAAAAATGAAGAAAGACACACAAAAACACATCGAAAAATTACTAAATCACACCAGTCACCTTAGAATATCGATACGAATAAAATATCCAAAATTCTCATTTTTTTCGTGACTGCTCAAATATTATCATAAATTTTAATTTGTTAACGTTCGCAAATATAAAAATCAAGAAAAAGACATAAGTACATCTCAAAAAATTCACGAATCGCACATGTCACCTTAGAATATCTGTACTAATAAAATATCAAAATTTCATAGTTTTTCGTGACTGCCAGAAAAATATCAAAATTTTTTATTCATAAACGATTGAAAAAAAAATCAAGAAAAAGACATTAAAACACTTCAAAAAAAATTTAAATCGCACCTGTCACCTTAAAATATAGATATGAATAAGATAACAAAATTTCATGTTTTTTGTGACTGCCTGAAAAGTATAAAAATTTTACATTTTTTCGTGACTACCTTAAAATAATAAAAAAAATTGATTCGTAAAAGTTCAAAAAATATAAGTATCAAGAAAAAGACATAAAAACACCTCTAAAAATTCCAAAATCGCAACCGTCATCTTAGAATATCGATACGATTTTTTTTGAAACTTCACATATTTTCGTGAGTGCCTGAAAAAAATTTAAAAAATTAAATTAGTAAACGTCCGAAAAATATAAGAGTCAAGAAAAACACATAAAAACACCTCAAAAAATTACCGAATCGATCACGCACCTTAAAATATCCATACGAATAAAATATCAAAATTTAACATTTTTTCGTGACTGCCGGAAAAATATCAAAATTTTAATTCGTAAACATCCAAGAAAATATAAAAATCAAGAAAAAGAAATAAAAACATCTCAAAAAATTCTCGAATCGCAATAGTCACCTTAGAATATTGATACAAATAAAATATCAAAATTTTACTTTTTTTCATGACTACCCGAAATATTTCAAAAAATTTAATTCGTAAATGTTCAAAAAATATAAAAATCAAGAAAAAGACATAACATCACCTCAAAAAAATCACGAATCGCACTGGTTACCTTAGAATATAGATACAAAGAAAATATCATAATTACACATTTTTCGTGACTGCACGAAAAATATCAAAAAATTTAATTCGTAAACGTCCGAAAAATATAAAAATCAAGAAAAAGACATAAAAATACCTTAAAAAATTCCCGAATCGCACCAGTCACCTTAAAATATCGATATCATTAAGGTATCAAAATTTTACATTTTTTCGTGAATGCCCAAAAAATATTTAAAAATTTAATTCGTAAACGTCTGAAAAATATAAAAATTAAGAAAAATACATAAAACCATCTCAAAAAATTCCTGAATTGCACCTGTCACATTAGAATATCGATACGAATAAAATATCAAACTTTCACATTTTTTCGTGACTGCCCAAAAAATATCAAAAAATTTAATTCGTAAATGTCCGAAAAATATAAAAATCATGCAAAAGACATAAAAATATCTCAAAAAATTCATGAATTGCACCAGTCAGCTTAGAAAATCGATACGAATAAAATATCAAAATTTCTCATTTTTTCGTGACTGCCCAAAATATATCAAAAAATCTAATTCGTAAACGTCTGAAAAATATAAAAATCAAGAAAGAGACATAAAAATACCTCAAAAAATTCCTGAATAGCACCAGTCACCTAAGATTATCAATACGAATAAAATATCGAAATTTCATGTTTTTTCATATCTTCCTGAAAAATATCAAAAATTTTAATTCGTAAACGTTGAAAAAAATATATAAATCAAGAAAAAGACATAACTACACCTCAAAAAATTCCCGAATCGCACCAGTCACCTTAAAATATCGATACAAATAAAATATCAAAACTTCACATTACTTCGTGACATCAAGAAAAATATCAAAAATTTTAATTCGTAAACATTCAAAAAATATAAATATCAAGAAAAAAGATAATAAAACACCTCAAAAAATTTCCAAATCACAACTGTCACCTTAGAATATCTTTAAGAATAAAATATCAAAAGTTTTAGTTTGTAAACGTCTGAAAAATATAAAAATCAAGAAAAAGATATAAAAACAACTCAAAAAAATCCCGAATAGCATGTGTCACCTTAGAATATCGATACGAATAAAGTATCAAAATTTCACATTTTTTGTGACTGTGTAGACAATAAAATTCGTGTCGAGAAAATAATAATCAAGAACGGAAAATTATGCAACAATCATATTTATTGATTTAAAGTGCGATTGTTACAATCTCTATGATTCCTCTGAATTCGCCTTTTCAAATATAAATTCAAGGGCTCTTAAGTTTGATATTGAATGTTGTTCTTGTTCTTGGACTTTAATCTTGGATTCAAGGTCCTTTGGAGCTTGTTCTTGAATCTTTGATGAACTTGGACTTTAACTTTATCTTGATCTTGACTTCTAGTTGAATCCAAGGGCTTCGAGCTTAATCTTGATTGTTCTTGAACTTGAACTTTATCTTGATCTTGACTTCTAGTTGAATCCAAGGGCTTCGAGCTTGATCTTGAATTCGGCGGTCTTGATCTTGATCGTTCTTGAACTTGAGCTTTATCTTGATCTTGACTTGTAGTTGAATCCAAGGGCTTCGAGCTTGTTCTTGAATCCGATGGTCTTGATTTTGATCGTTCTTGAACTTGAACTTTATCTTGATCTTGACTTCTAGTTGAATCCAAGGGCTTCGAGCTTGATCTTGAATCCGGCGGTCTTGATCTTGATCGTTTTTGAATCTTTAACGCTTCAATTCTTAAACTTGAACACTTGAATTCTTGAACTCTTGAGTTCTTGAATTCTTAAACTTGTAGCTTATAGAGAAATTTGTGGCTTTTAATCCACGAGTTTTCTCTAGCTTCTTGTTAGAATTCTTGGTTCTTTTTCTGAATTATAAGGATCTCTATTTATAGTTTTAGAATAGAGGACTCTTTGGCCAATCAGATTTAAGTGACATGACATATGGGCTTTATGGAGTGGGCTTTATTTAAATCCATATTTATCAGATTTAAATAATTAAATCTATTATAATCCATAATATTTATTTGGACTAATATATTCATGAATTTAATATAATCCGAATCACTTTATAAATTTATATTTTATAAATTTTAAGTGACTACAAATGCCCCCTTCTTCAAGTCTTGTCGAGATATTTTATCTTTCAAAGACTAGGCATGAAGAATTTGAAGTCTTCAACTTGCAAACATGAAGACTTCGAAGACTTTAACTTGCAGACTTGAAGAATTTGAAGATTTCAACTTGTAGACTTGAAGAATTTGAAGACTTCAACTGACATACTTGGAGATTTTGAAGACTTCAACTTACATACTTGGAGATTTTGAAGACTTCAACTTACATACTTGGAGATTTTGAAGACTTCATCTTGAAACAACTTTTATTCATAGGGGTTTGCCCATCGAGTCACCACCATTTGGTGCAAGTGTGAGGTTTGATGGAAGACAACTCATAGCGTTAACTTTCATATGACAGATCAAATGGGAACAAGTGGTTTTTGACACTCATGCAACTGAACTTAGGATATATTCTATGTGCCTACGTACCACAGTGAAGAGGATCAAGTCACAACGTAGTTCTGGGGGATTGAGTGATTTTTTTTGTGCCATACACAGTTTATACTCTTGTGGGCTAGGAGTGACATGCAGTTTAGGCTCGTACCTTAAGGAGAATTTTAACTTGAAGATTTAGCTCAAATTTAAAGAGCTTTATAATATACAGTTTAGGCTCATGTCTCAAGGAGCATTTTAACTTGAAGATTTATCTCAAATTTAAAGAGCTTTAAGATATACAGTTTAGGCTTGCGTCTCAAGGAACATTTCAACTTGAAGATTTAACTCAAACATGAAGATTTAAGTGACATACAATTTAAGCTCGTGTTTCAAGGATCATTTCAGCTTGAAGATTTAAATCAAATTTGAAGAGATTTGTGATATATAGTTTAGTCTCATGCGTCTAGGAGCGATTCAACTTGTAGATTTAGCTCAAATTTGTAGAGTTTTGTGATATGCATTTTAGCCTCATGTGTCTAGAAGAATTTAGATATACATTGGCTCTTCAAAGTCATCTTCGGATGCAGACTTTCCCCCACTTTGGAGTTCTTCTATATCTTCATCTTCATGAGGTCCACATACATGAGATTGTTGATCTTCTCTTAATGTTATGCTTAATTCCATGTCATGTGCACGAATTGCCAACTCTTCGAATGTATTGGGCTTTAATCCCTGCAAAATGTAGCGAAGACCTTAATTCATACCTTGGATGCACATTTCAATGCTAGAAGTTTCACTAAGGCGATCTTTGTAGTTGAGGCTCAGACTTCGCCAATGATTGATAAAGTCAACAACTAGCTCATTTTCACCTTGACAAGCCTTTGTCAGTTCAATCATACTAATGACACGTCTCGTGCTATAGAAACGATTAAGAAACTCTTGCTCTAACCGCTCCCACCTATCTATAGAATTAGGTTCGAGATTTGTGTACCAATCAAAGGCATTTTCTCTAAGAGATCGAACGAATTCTTTAACAAGATGATCACCATATGTCCCAGCATCATTGCACGTCTCGATAAAGTGCGCTATATGTTGTTTGGGATTTCCTTTGCCATCAAATTGTTGAAGCTTAGGAGGTTGATAGCCCTTAGGCATTTTCAAGTTATCAATCCTTTGTGTATATGCCTTTACATATGTGGGAGAAAATTTGGATGAAAACTCAGATTTGTTTTTGATAGCCTCTATGATAAAGTCCTTCAATTGATCAATTGGAATCAAACCTTCAGCAGATAAATGAATTTCTTTGATCTTTGTTTGCTTAACGCAAGACTCTCCTTCATCTTGAACTTTAGGAAGCTTCAGAGGTGCTTGAATCGATCTTCTCTCAATCATGTTATCCATCTTATTTGTTAGCTTGGAAAGTTTAGCATCTTGTTCGTGTGCGCACTTTGGCAGGCCTTCCATTGCTTTAGTTAAGCTTGCTAGTTGTTCTTCTATAGTGGAAGACATTTGATATTTTGTGATGCTTGAAAAGTTGAGATGAGAGGTAGAGATTGTCCCACTGGGCGTGCCAGAATTTGTAGACAATAAAATTCATGTCGAGAAAATAATAATCAAGAACGGAAAATTATGCAACAATCGTATTTATTGATTTAAAGTGTGAATGTTACAATCTCTATGATTACTCTGAATTCACCTTTTTAAATATAAATTCAAGGGCTCTTAAGTTTGATCTTGAATTTTGTTCTTGTTCTTAGACTTTAATCTTGGATTCAAGGGCCTTTGGAGCTTGTTCTTGAATCTTTGATGAACTTGGACTTTAACTTTATCTTGATCTTGACTTCTAGTTGAATCCAAGGGCTTCGAGCTTGATCTTGAATCCGACGGTCTTGATCTTGATCGTTCTTGAACTTGAACTTTATCTTGATCTTGACCTCTAATTGAATCCAAGGGCTTCGAGCTTAATCTTGAATTCGATGGTCTTGATCTTGATCGTTCTTGAACTTGAACTTTATCTTGATCTTGACTTGTTGTTGAATCCAAGGGCTTCGAGCTTGATCTTGACTCCAGCGGTCTTGATCTGGATCGTTCTTGAACTTGAACTTTATCTTGATCTTGACTTCTAGTTGAATCCAAGGGCTTCGAGCTTGATCTTGATCGTTCTTAAACTTGAACTTTATTTTGATCTTGACTTCTAGTTGAATCCAAGGGCTTCGAGCTTGATCTTGAATCTGACGATCTTGATCTTGATCGTTCTTGAAACTTTAACGCTTCAATTCTTAAACTTGAACACTTGAATTATTGTACTCTTGAGTTCTTGATTCTGAAACTTGTAGCTTATAGAGAAATTTGTGGCTTTTAATCCACGAGTTTTCTCTAGCTTCTTGTTAGAATTCTTGGTTATTTTTTTGAATTATGAGGAACCCTATTTATAGTTTTAGAATAGAGGAGTTGTGATAGGAATAGGATTCCCTTCGGCCAATCAAATTTAAGTGACATGACATATGGGCCTTATGGAGCGGGATTTATTTAAATCCATATTTATCAGATTTAAATAATTAAATCAATTATATTAATCCATAATATTTATTTGGACTAATATATTCATGAATTTAATATAATCCAAATCACTTTATAAACTTATATTTTATAAATTTTAAGTGACTACAGACTACCCGAAAAATATCAAAAAATTTAATTCATAAACTTCCGAAAAAGATAAAAATTAAGAAAAAGACATAAAAACACCTCAAGAAATTGCCGAATCGCACGAGTCACCTTAGAATAACGATACGAATAAAATATCAAAATTTCACATTTATTCTTAACTACCCGAAAAATATAAAAATCAAGAAAAATACATAAAAACATCTTTAAATTTTTTTGAATTGCACCACTCACCTTAGAATATCGATACGAATAAAATATCAAAATTTCACATTTTTCATGACTACCCGAAAAATATAAAAAAATTTAAGTCGTAAAGTCTAAAAAATATAAAAATCAAGAAATAGACATAAAAACACCTCAAAAAATTTCTGAATCACAGTTGTCACCTTAGAATACCGATATGAATAAAATATAAAAATTTCACATTTTTTCGTGACTGCCCAAAAAATATAAAAAAATTTATTTAGTAAGCGTCCGAAAATGATAAGAATCAAGAAAAAGACATAAAACACCTCAAAAAATTCCCAAATCGTGTCATTCACTTTATAATATCGATACGAATGGAATATCAAAATTTAAAATTTTTTCGTTATTGCCCGAAAAATATCAAAAAATTTAATTCGTAAATGCCCGAAAAATATAAATATCAACAGACACATAAAACACCTAAAAAATTATCGAATCGCACCAGTCACCTTAGAAAATCGATACGAATAAAATATCAAAATTTCACATTTTTTCGTGACTGAATGAAAAATATCAAAAATTATTATTTGTAAACGTCCGAATATAAAAATCAAGAAAAACATAAAAACACCTCAAAAAATTCTCGAATCGCACAGTCACCTTAGAATATCAATACAAAGAAATCAAGGAAAAGACATAAAAACACCTCAAAATATTCCCGATTTGCACTAGTCACCTTAGAATATTGATACGAATAAAATATCAAAATTTCACCACCTCAAAAAATTCATGAATCGCACCTGTCATTTTAGAATATCGATACAAATAAATATCAAAATTCACATATTTTCATGACTGTCAGAAAATATCAAAAAAATTAATTTGTTAACGTCCGAAAAATATAAAAATCAAGAAAATGACATAGAAACACTTTAAAAAATTCCTGAATCGCACCAGTCACCTTAGAATATCAATACGAATAAATCATCAAAATTTCACATTTTTACGTCACTGCCCGAAAAATATCAAAAATTTTAATTCGTAAACGGCCAAAAAATATAAAAATAAAAATAAAATACTTTTAAACACCTCAAAAAATTCCCGAATAGCACCAGTCACCTTAGAATATCGATACGAATAGAATATCAAAATATCACATTTTTTGTGACATCCTGAAATATATCAAAAAATTTAATTCTTATATGTCCGAAAAATATAAAAATCAGGAAAAAGACATAAAAACACCTCAAAAAATTCCCTAATCGCACTAGTCACCTTCGAATGTTGATACGAATAAAATATCAAAATTTCACATTTTTACGTGACAACTCGAAAAATATCAAAAATTTTGATTCATAAACGTCCGAAAAATATAAGATTAAAAAAAAAGATATAAAAATACCTCAAAAAATTCCCGTATCGCACCTATCACCTTAGAATATCGATACGAATAAAATATCAAAATTTCACTATTTTTCGTGCTTGGTCAAAAATATAAAAATCAAGAAAAAAGATATAAAAACACCTCAAAAAAATCCCGAATCGCACCAGTCACCTTAGAATATCGATACGAATAAAGTATCAAAATTTCACATTTTTTCGTGACTACCCGAAAAATATCAAAAAAATTTATTCGTAAACGTTTGAAAAATATGAAAATCAAGAAAAAGGCATAAAAACACCTCAAAAAATTTATGAATCACCCAGTCACCATAAAATATCGATACTAATAAAATATCAAAATTTCACATTTTTTCCTGACTGCCCGAAAAATATCAAAAATATTAATTCATAAACATTTGAAAGATATAAAAATCAAGTAAAACCATAAAAATACCACAAAAAAATTCCTAAATCGCGCCTTTCACCTTAGAATATCGATACGAATAAAATATCAAAATTTCACATTTTTTCGTGACTGTCCGAAAAATGTCAAAAATATTGATTCATAAACGTTTGAAAAATATAAAAATCAAGAAAAACACATCAAAAAATTTCCAAATCACACCAGTCACCTTAGAATATCGATACAAATAAAATATGAAATATTTCATGTTTTTTCGTGATTGCCTGAAAAATATCAAAAATTTTAATTCGTAGACGTCCGAAAAATATAAAAATCAAGAAAAAGACATAGAAACACGTCAAAAAAATCCCAAATCGCACCAGTCACGTTTGAATATCGATACAAATAAAATATCAACATTTCAAATTTTTGGTGACTGCCCGAAAAATATCAAAAATTTTAATTCGTAAACGTCCGAAAAATATAAAAATTAAGAAAAAGACATAAAAACACCTCAAAAAATTCCCAAATCGCACCATACATCTTAGAATATCGATACGAATAAAATATCCAAATTTCACACTTTTTCATGACTGCCAGATAAATAACAAAAAATTTAATTCGTAAACGTACAACAAATATAAGAATCAAGAAAAAGTCATAAAAACACCTCAAAAAGTTCCCAAATCGCACATGTCACCATATAATATCGATACAAAAAAATATCAAAATTTCACATTTTTCAGGACTAACCGAAAAACATCAAAAAATTTAATTCGTAAATGTCCGAAAAATATAAAATTCAAGAAAAAGACATAAAAACACCTTAAAAATTCTCGAAGCGCACCAGTCTCCTTAGAATATCGATACGACTAAAATATCAAAATTTTACTTGAATTCGTAAACGTCCAAAAAGTATAAAAATTAAGAAAAAGACATAAAAACACCTCAAAAAATTCTCGAATCGCACCAGTCACCTTAGAATATCGATACGAATAAACTATCAAAATTTCACTTGAATTAGTAAACGTCCAAAAAATATAAAAATCAAGAAAAAGACATACAAACACCTCAAAAAATTCACGAATCGCACCAGTTACCTCAGAATATCGACATGAATAAAATAGCAAAATTTCACATTTTTTTATGACAGTTAGAAAAATATCAAATAATTTAATTCATAAATGTCCGAAAATATAAAGATCAAGAATGAGACATAAAAACACATCCAAAAAATTCCTTATCGCACCAGTCACCTTAGAATATCTACACACATAAAATATCAAAATTTCACTTTTTTTCATGATTGCACGAATAAATATCATAAATTTAGTTGGTAAACGTACGAAAAATATAAAAATAAGAAAAAAGACATAAAAACACCTCAAAAAAATTCCTAAATCGCACCTATCACCTTAGAATATTGATACAAATAAAATATCAAAATTTCTATTTTTTCGTGACTACCCAAAAAATATCAAAAAATTTAAATCCTAAATGTCTGAAAAATATAGAAATCAAGAAAAAGACATAAAAACACCTTAAAAAATTCTCAAATCACACCAGTCACCTTAGAATATTGATACGAATAAAATATTCAAAATTTCACAATTTTTCGTGACTACCCAAAAAATATCAAAAAATTTAATTCGTAAACGTCAGAAAAATATAAAAATAAAAAAAGACATAAAAACACCTCAAAAAATTCCCAAATCGCACCAGTCACCTTAGAATATCGATATGAATAAAGTATCAAAATTTTACATTTTTTCGTGACAGCTCGAAAAATATCAAAAAACTTAATTCGTAAAAGTTCAAAAAATATGAAAATCAAGAAAAAGGCATAGAAATACCTCAAAAAAAATTCTGAATCACCATGTCACCATCGAATATCAATACTAATAAAATATCAAAATTTAACATATTTTCGTAACTGCCCGAAAAATATCAAAAATAATAATTCATAAAAATTTGAAAGATATAAAAATCAAGTAAAACCATAAAAACCTCAAAAAAATTCCTGAATCGCACCTGTCACCTTAGAATATCGATATGAATAAAATGTCAAAAATGTTAATTCATAAACGTTTGGAAAATATAAAAATCAAGAAAAAAAAATTCAAATCGCACCAGTCACCTTAAAATATCGATACGAATAAAATATCAAAATATCAAATTATTCATGACTGCCCGAAAAATATCAAAAATTTTAATTCGTAAACGTCCGAAAAATATAAAAATCAAGAAATAAACATAAAAACAACTCAAAAAATTCCCAAAACGAACCATACAAATTAGAAAATCGATACGAATAAAATATTAAAATTTCACATTTTTTCATGACTGCCCGAAAAATAACAAAAATGTTGTTTCGTAAACATCCGAAAAATACAAAAATCATCAAAAAGACATAAAACACCTCAAAATTTTTCCGAATCGCACATGTCACCATATAATATCGATACGAATAAAAAATCAAATTTTCAAATTTTTTCTGGACAACCCGAAGAATATTAAAAATTTTAATTCATAAACGTACGAAATATATAAAAATCAAGAAAAAAACATAAAAACACCTTGAAAAAATCTCGAAGCGCACCAGTCTCCTTTATAATATCGATACGAATAAAATATCAAACTTTCAGTTGAATTCGCAAACGTCCAAAAAATATGAAAATTAAGAAAAAGACAAAAAAACACCTCAAAGAATTCTTGAATCGCACCAGTCACCTTAGAATATCGGTACGAATAAAATATCAAAATTTCACTTGAATTCGTAAGCGTCCAAAAAATATAAAAATCAAGAAAAAGACAAAAAATCACCTCAAAGAATTTCCGAATCATACCAGTCACCTTAGAATATTGATACAAATAAAATATCAAAATTTCACTTGAATTCGTAAACGTCCAAAAAATATAGGAGTCAAGAAAAAGACATAAAAGAACCTTAAAAAATTATCGAATCACACCACTCACCTCAGAATATCGATATGAATGAAATATCAAAATTTCACATTTTTTCGTGACTGCTCGAAAATATCAAAAAATTTAATTTGTAAACTTCTGAAAATATAAAAATCAATAAAAAGACATAAAAACACCTCCAAAAAATCTCGTATCGCACCAGTCACCTTAGAATATCTACACAAATAAATTATCAAAATTTTACTTTTTTTCGTGACTGCCTGAAAAAATATCAGGAATTTAATTGGTAAATGTACGAAAAATATAAAAATCAAGAAAAAACATAAAAACACCTCAAAAAAATTCACGAATCGCACCTGTCACCATAGAATATCGATACGAATAAAATATTAAATTTTTACGTTTTTTCATGACTGCCCGAAAAATATCAAAAATCTTAATTCGTAAACGTCCGAAAAATATAAAAATCAAGAAAAGAGATTAAAACATCTCAAAAAAGTCTCGAATCATACCAGTCACCTTAGAATATCGATACGAATAAAATATTAAAATTTCATATTTTCTTGTGATTGTCCGAAAAATATCAAAAAATTTAATTCGTAAACGTATGAAAAGTATAAATAAAAGACATTAAAACGCCTCTAAAAAATCCCAAATTGCACTAGACACCATAGAATATTGATACGAATAAATTATAAAAATTTCACATTTTTTCGTGATAGTCCGATAAAATATCAAAAAAATTAATTTGAAAACGTTCGAAAATATTAAGATCAAGCAAAAGTCAATTAAACACCTCAAAAAATCCCGAATCGTACCACTCACCTTAGTATATCGACACTAATAAAATATTAAAATTTCACAATTTTTGGTGACTGCCCGAAAAATATCAATAATTTCAATTCGTAAACGTCCGAAATATATAAAAATCAAGAAAAAGACATAAAAACACCGCAAAAAATTTCCGAATGGCACCTGACACCTTAGAATATAGATACGAACAAAATATCAAAATTTTACATTTTGTCGTTACTGCCCGAAAAATATCAAACAATTTA
Organism: Solanum lignicaule; assembly: GCA_029582545.1. Taxonomy (NCBI): domain Eukaryota; kingdom Viridiplantae; phylum Streptophyta; class Magnoliopsida; order Solanales; family Solanaceae; genus Solanum; species Solanum lignicaule. Next base: position 14,710 of record JAJOOF010002516.1, read on the forward strand.
ATTCTTAAACGTCTGAAAAATATAAAAACGAAGAAAAACACCTCTAAATTTTTTTGAATCATACCAATCACCTTAGAATATCGATACGAATAAAATATCAAAAACTCTCATTTTTTCGTGACTGCTCAAATAATATCACAAATTTTAATTCGTTAACATTCGAAAAATATAAAAATCAAGAAAAAGACATAAATAAATCTAAAAAAATTCACGAATCGCACATGTCACTTAAGAATATTTGTACTAATAAATTATCAAAATTTCATAGTTTTTCGTGACTACCCAAAAAATATCAAAAATTTTAATTCGTAAAGGATCGAAAAAAATAAAATCAAGAAAAAGACATAAAAACACCTTCAAAAATTTCGAATCGCACCTGTCACCTTAAAATAAAGATACGAATAAGATATCAAAATTTCACATTTTTTGTGACTGCCCGAAAATATAAAAATTTCACATTTTTTGTGTCTACCTGAAAATAAAAAAAAATTAATTCCTAAACGTTCGAAAAATATAAGAATCAAGAAAAAGACATAAAAATACCTCTAAAAATTTCAAATCGCAGCAGTCACCTTAGAATATCAATACAATTTTTTTTTTTATAAACTTCACATATTTTCGTGACTGCCTGAAAAATATAAAAAATTTAAATTAGTAAACGTCCAAAAAATATAAAAGTAAAAAAAACACATAAAAACACCTCAAAAAATTACCGAATCGTATCACTCACCTTAAAATATCCATACGAATAAAATATCAAAATTTAACATTTTCTCGTGACTGCCGAAAAAATATAAAAAAAATCTAATTCGTAAACGTCCAAAAAAATATATAAATCAAGAAAAAGACATAAAAACATCTCAAAAAATTCTCGAATCGCAATAGTCACCTTAGAATATCGATACAAATAAAATATCAAAATTTTACTTTTTTTCGTGACTACCCAAAAAATTTCAAAAAATTTAATTCGTAAACGTTCAAAAAATATAGAAATCAAGAAAAAGACATTACAACACCTCAAAAAAATCACAATCGCACCACTAACCTAAATCGTACCACTGACCTTAGAATATCGAAACAAATAGAATATCAAACATTTCACATTTTTTTGTGATTGCCAGAAAAATAAAAAAAATTAATTCGTAAACGTTCGAAAAATATAACAATCAAGAAAAAGAAATAAAAACATATCAAAAAATTCCCGAATTGCACCATACAACTTAGAATTTCACATTTTTCCGTGACTAGTCGAAAAATATAAAATATTTTAATTCGTAAACGTCCAAAAAATATAAAAATCAAGGAAAAGACATAGAAACACCTCAAAAAATAAAATATCAAGATTTCACATTTTTTCGTGATAGCCAAAAATATCAAAAAAAATTTATTCGTCAACGTCCAAAAATATAAAATTCAAGAAAAAGACATAAAAATACCTTTAAAAATTCCCGAATTGCACCTGTCATCTTATAATATCGATAGGAATAAAATCTTAATATTTCACATTTTTTCTTGACTGCCCGAAAAATATCACAAATATTAATTCATAAACTTCCGAAAAATATAAAAATCAAGAAAAAGACATAAAAACACCTCAAAAAATTCTCGAATTGCCCCAGTCACCTTGGTATATCGATATAAATAGATTATCAAAATTTCACGTTTTTTCATGACTGCCCGAAAATAATCAAAAATTTCAATTCGTAAACGTACGAAAAATATAAAAATTAAGAAAAAGACATTAAAACATCTCAAAAAATTCCCGAATCGCACCAGTCACCTTAAAAAATCGATACAAATAAAATATCAAAATTTTACGTTAGTTCGTAAACGTGGAAAAAATATAAAAATTAAGAAAAAGACATAAAAACACCTCAAAAAACTATTGAATCGCACCAGTCACCTCAAAATATCGACACGAATAAAATATTAAAATATCATATTTTTTCGTGACTACCCGAAAAATATCAAACAATTTAATTCTTAAAGGTCTGAAAATAATTAAAACGAAGAAAAACACACAAAAACACATCTAAAAATTCCTGAATCACACCAGTCACCTTAGAATATCGATACGAATAAAATATCAAAAATTCTCTAATTTTTTCGTGAATACTTAAATAATATCATAAATTTAAATTCGTTAACGTTCGCAAAATATAAAAATCAAGAAAAAGACATAAATACATCTCAAAAAATTCACGAATCGCACAAGTCACCTTAGAATATCTGTGCTAATAAAATATTAAAATTTAATAGTTTTTCGTGACTGCCTGAAAATATCAAAAATTTAAATCGCACATGTCACCTCAAAATATAAATACGAATAAGATATCAAAATTTCACATTTTTTGTGACTGCCCGAAAATTATAAAAATTTCACATTTTTTCGTGAATACCTGAAAATAAAAAATAAAAATTCTTAAACGTTCAAAAAATATAAGAATCAAGAAAAAGACATAAAAACAGCTCTAAAAATTCCCAAATCGCAGCCGTCACCTGAGAATATCTATACGATTTTTTTTTGAAACGTCACATATTTTCGTGACTGCCTAAAAAATAAAAATAAAATTAAATTAGTAAACGTCCAAAAAATATAAAACTCAAGAAAAATAAATAAAAACACCTCAAAAAATTATCGAATCGATCAGTCACCTTAAAATATCAAAATTTAACATTTTTCGTGACTGCCGGAAAAATATCAAAAAATTTAATTCGTAAACGTCTAAAAAATTATAAAAATTAAGAAAAAGACATAAAAACATCTCAAAAAATTCTCGAATTGCAATAGTCACCTTAGAATATCAATACAAATAAAATATCAAAATTTTATTTTTTTTCGTGACTACCCGAAAAATTTCAAAAAATTTAATTCGTAAACGTTCAAAAAGTATAAAAATCAAGAAAAAGACATAACAACACCTCCAAAAAATCACGAATCGCACCGGTTACCTTAGAATATAGATACAAAGAAAATATCATAATTTCACCTTTTTCGTGACTGCACAAAAAATTTAATTCGTAAACGTCCGAAAATATAAAGATCAAGAAAAAGACATAAAAATACCTTAAAAAATTCTCGAATCGCACCAGTCACCTTAAAATATCGATATCAATAAGGTAACAAAATTTTACATTTTTTCGTGACTGCCCGAAAAATATTAAAAAATTTAATTTCTAAACGTCTGAAAAATATAAAAATCAAGAAAAAGACATAAGAACACAACAAAAATTCCCGAATCGCACCATACAACTTAGAATTTCACACTTTTTCGTGACTAGCCAAAAAATATCAAATATTTTAATTCGTAAATTTGCAAAAAATATAAAAATCAAGGAAAAGACAAAAAAACACCTAAAAAAATAAAATATCAATATTTCACATTTTTTCGTGATAGCTAAAAAATATCAAAAATTTTAAATCGTCACAGTCTGAAAAATATAAAATTCAAGAAATAGACAAAAAAATACCTTTAAATATTCCCGAATCGCACCTGTCATCTTATAATATCCATACGAATAAAATCTCAATATTACACATTTTTTATTGACTGCCCAAAAAATATCACAAATATTAATTCATAAACTTTCGAATAATATAAAAATCAAGAGAAAGACATAAAAACACCTCAAAAAATTCTCGAATTGCCCTAGTCACCTTGGAAAATCGATACAAATAGATTATCAAAATTTCACATTTTTTCATGACTGCCCGAAAATAATCAAAAATTTCAATTCGTAAACGTACGAAAAATATAAAAATCAAGAAAAAGATATTAAAACATCTCAAAAAATTCTCGAATCGCACCAGTCACCTTACAAAATCTATACGAATATAATATTAAAATTTCACTCAAATTCGTAAACGTCGAAAAATCTAAAAATTAAGAAAAAGACGTAAAAACACCTCAAAAAATTCTCGAATCGCACCAGTTACGTCGAAATATCGACACGAATCAAATATCAAAATTTCACATTTTTTCTTGACTGCTCGAAAAATATTAAACAATTTAATTCTTTAATGGTCTGAAAAATACAAAAACGAAGAAAAACACACAAAAACACATCTAAAAATTTCTGAATCACACCAGTCACCTTAGAATATCGATACAAATAAAATATCAAAAATTCACATTTTTTCGTGACTGCTCAAATAATATCATAAATTTTAATTTGTTAACGTTCGCAAAATATAAAAATCAAGAAAAAGACATAAATACATCTCAAAAAATTCACGAATCGCACATGTCACCTTAGAATATCTGTGCTAATAAAATATCAAAATTTCATAGTTTTTCGTGACTGCCCGAAAAATATCAAAAATTCTAATTCGTAAACGATAGAAAAAAATAAAACAAGAAAAAGACATAAAAACACCTCCAAAAATTTTCAAATCGCACCTGTCACCTCAAAATATAGATACAAATAAGATATCAAAATTTCACGTTTTTTGTGACTGGCCGAAAAATATAAAGATTTCACATTTTTTCGTGACTACCTTAAAATTAATTCGTAAACGTTCGAAAAATATAAGAATCAAGAAAAAGACATAAAAACAGCTGTAAAAATTCCCAAATCGCAGCCGTCACCTTAGGATATCGATACAATTTTTTTTTGAAACTTCACATATTTTCGTGACTGCCTGAAAAATATAAAAAAAAATAAAATTAGTAAACGTCCAAAAAATATAAAAGTCAAGAAAAACAAATAAAAACACCTCAAAAATTACCGAATCGATCACTCACCTTAAAATATCCATTCAAATAAACTATCAAAATTTAACATTTTTTCGTGACTGCCGGAAAAATATCAAAAATTTTAATTCGTAAACGTCCAAAAAATTATAAAAATTAAGAAAAAGACATAAAAACATCTCAAAAAATTCTCGAATTGCAATAGTCACCTTAGAATATCGATACAAATAAAATATCAAAATTTTACTTTTTTTCGTGACTATCCGAAAAATTTCAAAAAAATTAATTCGAAAACGTTCAAAAAATATAAAAATCAAGAAAAAGACATAACAACACCTCAAAAAAATCACGAATCGCACCGGTTACCTTAGAATAGATATACAAAGAAAATATCATAATAACACCTTTTTCGTGACTGCACGAAAAATATCAAAAAATTTAATTCGTAAACGTCAGAAAAATATAAAAATCAAGAAAAAGAAATAAAAATACCTTAAAAAATTCTCGAATCGCACCAGTCACCTTAAAATATAGATATCAATAAGGTATCAAAATTTTACATTTTTTCGTGACTGCCCGAAAAAAATATTTAAAAAATTAATTTGTAAACGTCTGAAAAATATAAAAATTAAGTAAAAAACATAAAAACACCTCAAAAAATTCCCGAATCGCATCTGTCACATTAGAATATCGATACGAATAAAGTATCAACATTTTACATTTTTTCGTTACTGCCCAAAAAATATCAAAAAACTTAATTCGTAAATGTCTGAAAAATATAAAAATCAAGCAAAAGACATAAAAACATCTCAAAAAATTCACGAATTGCACTAGTCAGCTTAGAAAATCGATACGAATAGAATCTCAAAATTTCTCATTTGTTCGTGACTGCCCAAAAAGTATCTAAAAATCTAATTCGTAAACGTCTGAAAAATATAAAAATCAAGAAAAAGACATAAAAATACCTCAAAAAAATTCCTGAATCGCACCAATCACCTAATATTATCGATACGAATAAAATATCAAACTTTCACATTTTTTCGTATCTGCCCGAAAAATATCAAAAATTTTAATTCGTAAACGTTGAAAAAATATATAAATCAAGAAAAAGACATAACTACACCTCAAAAATATCTCGAATCGCACCAGTCACCTTAAAATATCAATACAAATAAAATATCAAAACTTCACATTTCTTTGTGACAACAAAAAAAATATCAAAAATTTTAATTCGTAAACATTCGAAAAATATAAATATCAAGAAAAAGACAAAAAAACACCTCAAAAAATTCCCGAATCGCAACTGTTACCTTAGAATATCAATACGAATAAAATATCAAAATTTCACATTTTTTTGTGACTGCCCAAAAAATATCAAAAGTTTTAGTTCGTAAACGTCTGAAAAATATAAAAATCAAGAAAAAGATATAAAAACAACTCAAAATAATCCCGAATCGCATGTGTCACCTTAGAATATCGATACGAATAAAGTATCAAAATTTCACATTTTTTCGTGACTGTGTAGACAATAAAATTCGCGTCGAGAAAATAATTATCAAGAACGGAAAATTATGCAACAATCATATTTATTGATTTAAAGTGCGATTGTTACAATCTCTATGATTCCTCTGAATTTGCCTTTTCAAATATAAATTCAAGGGCTCTTAAGTTTGATATTGAATGTTGCTCTTGTTCTTGGACTTTAATCTTGGATTCAAGGGCCTTTGGAGCTTGTTCTTGAATCTTTGATGAACTTGGACTTTAACTTTATCTTGATCTTGACTTCTAGTTGAATCCAACGTCTTCGAGCTTGATTTTGATCATTTTGAACTTGAACTTTATCTTGATCTTGACTTCTAGTTGAATCCAAGGGCTTTGAGCATGATCTTGAATTCGGCGGTCTTGATCTTGATCGTTCTTGAACTTGAGCTTTATCTTGATCTTGACTTCTAGTTGAATCCAAGGATTTCGAGCTTGTTCTTGAATCCGACGGTCTTGATTTGATCGTTCTTGAACTTGAACTTTATCTTGATCTTGACTTCTAGTTGAATCCAAGGGCTTCGAGCTTGATCTTGAACCCGACGGTCTTGATCTTGATCGTTCTTGAAACTTTAACGCGTCAATTCTTAAACTTGAACACTTGAATTCTTGAACTCTTGAGTTCTTGAATTTTTAAACTTGTAGCTTATAGAGAAATTTGTGGCTTTTAATCCACGAGCTTTCTCTAGTTTCTTGTTAGAATTCTTGGTTATTTTTCTGAATTATAAGGACCCCTATTTATAGTTTTAGAATAGAGGAGTTGTGATAGGGATAGAATTCCCTTTGGCCAATCAGATTTAAGTGACATGACATATGGGCTTTATGGAGTGGGCTTTATTTAAATCCATATTTATCAGATTTAAATAATTAAATCAATTATATTAATCCATAATATTTATTTGGACTAATATATTCATGAATTTAATATAATCCGAATCACTTTATAAATTTTAAGTGAGTACAAATGCCCCCTTCTTCAAGTCTTGTCGAGATATTTTATCTTTCAAAGACTAGGCATGAAGAATTTGAAGACTTCAACTTGCAAACTTGAAGAATTTGAAGACTTTAACTTGCAGACTTGAAGAATTTGAAGATTTCAACTTGTAGACTTGAAGAATTTGAAGACTTCAACTGACATACTTGGAGATTTTGAAGAATTCTACTTACATACTAGGAGATTTTGAAGACTTTATCTTGAAACAACTTTTATTCATAGGAGTTTGCCCATCGAGTCACCACCATTTGGTGCAAGTGTGAAGTTTGATGGAAGACAACTCATAGCGATAACTTTCATATGACAGATCAAGTGGGAACAAGTGGTTTTTGACACTCATGCAACTGAACTTAGGATATATTCTATGTGCCTACGTACCACAGTGAAGAGGATAAAGTCACAACGTAGTTCTGGGGGATTGAGTGATTATTTTTTGTTGTGCCATACACAGTTTATACTCTTGTGGGCTAGGAGTGACATGCAGTTTAAGCTCGTACCTTAAGGAGCATTTTAACTTGAAGATTTAGCTCAATTTAAAGAGCTTTATAATATACAGTTTAGGCTCAAGTCTCAAGGAGCATTTTAACTTGAAGATTTATCTCAAATTTAAAGAGCTTTATGATATACAGTTTAGGCTTCCGTCTCAAGGAACATTTCAACTTGAAGATTTAACTCAAACTTGAAGATTTAAGTAAAATACAGTTTAAGCTCGTGTTTCAAGGATCATTTCAGCTTGAAGATTTAAATCAAATTTGAAGAGATTTGTGATATACAATTTAGTCTCATGCGTCTAGGAGCGCTTCAACTTGTAGATTTAGCTCAAATTTGAAGAGTTTTGTGATATGCAGTTTAGCCTCATGCGTCTAGGAGCGTTTAGATATACATTGGCTCTTCAAAGTCATCTTCGGATGCAGACTTTCCCCCACTTTGGAGTTCTTTTATATCTTCATCTTCATGAGGTCCACATATAGGAGATTGTTGATCTTCTCTTAAAGTTATGCTTAATTCCATGTCATGTGCACGAGTTGCCAATTCTTCGAATGTATTAGACTTTAATCCTTGCAAAATGTAGCCAAGACCCCAATTCATACCTTGGATGCACATTTCAATGCTAGAAGTTTCACTAAGGTGATCTTTGTAGTTGAGGCTCAGACTTCGCCAACGATTGATAAAGTCAACAACTAGCTCATCTTCACCTTGACAAGCCTTTGTCAGTTTAATCATACTAATGACACGTCTCGTGCTATAGAAACGATTAAGAAACTCTTGCTCTAACCTCTCCCACCTATCTATAGAATTAGGTTTGAGATTTGTGTACCAATCAAAGGCATTTTCTCTAAGAGATCGAACGAATTCTTTAACAAGATGATCACCATATGTCCCAGCATCATTGCACGTCTTGAAAAAGTGCGCTATATGTTGTTTGGGATTTCCTTTGCCATCAAATTTTTGAAGCTTAGGAGGTTGATAGCCCTTAGGCATTTTCAAGATATCAATCCTTTGTGTATATGTCTTTACATATGTGGGAGAAAATTTGGATGAAAACTCAGATTTGTTTTCGATAGCCTCTATGATAAAGTCCTTCAATTGGAATCAAACCTTCATCAGACAAATGAATTTCTTTGATCTTTGTTTGCTTAAAGCAAGACTCTCCTTCGTCTTGAACTTTAGGAAGCTTCAGAGGTGTTTGAATCGATCTTCTCTCAATCATGTTATCCATCTTATTTGTTAGCTTGGAAAGTTTAGCATCTTGTTCGTGTGCGCACTTTGGCAGGCCTTCCATTGCTTTAGTTAAGCTTGCTAGTTGTTCTTCTATAGTGGAAGACATTTTGATATTTTGTGATGCTTGAAAAGTTGAGATGAGAGGTAAAGATTGTCCCACTGGGCATGCCAGAATTTGTAGACAATAAAATTCGCGTCGAGAAACTAATAATCAAGAACGGAAAATTATGCAACAATCATATTTATTGATTTAAAGTGCGAGTGTTACAATCTCTATGATTCCTCTGAATTCGCCTTTTCAAATATAAATTCAAGGGCTCTTCAGTTTGATCTTGAATTTTGTTCTTGTTCTTGGACTTTAATCTTGGATTCAAGGGCCTTTGGAGCTTGTTCTTGAATCTTTGATGAACTTAGACTTAACCTTTATCTTGATCTTGACTTCTAGTTGAATCCAAGGGCTTCGAGCTTGATCTTGAATCCGGCGGTTTTGATCTTGATCGTTCTTGAACTTTATCTTGATCTTTAACTATAATTGAATACAAGGGCTTCGAGCTTGATCTTGAATTCGACGGTCTTGATCTTGATCGTTCTTGAAGTTTATCTTGATCTTGGCTTGTAGTTGAATCCAAGGGCTTCGAGCTTGATCTTGAATCCAACGGTCTTGATCTTGATCGTTCTTGAACTTGAACTTTATCTTGATCTTGACTTCTAGTTGAATCCAAGGGCTTCTAGCTTGATCTTGAATCTGGCGGTCTTAATCTTGATCGTTCTTAAACTTGAACTTTATTTTGATCTTGACTTGTAGTTGAATCCAAGGGCTTCGAGCTTGATCTTGAATCCGGCGGTCTTGATCTTGAATCCGGCGGTCTTGATCTTGATCGTTCTTGAAACTTGAATGCTGAACAATTCTTAAACTTGAACACTTGAATTATTATACTCTTGGGTTCTTGATTCTGAAACTTGTAGCTTATAGAGAAATTTGTGGCTTTTAATCCACGAGTTTTCTCTAACTTCTTATTAGAATTCTTGGTTCTTTTTCTGAATTATGAGGACCCCTATTTATAGTTTTAGAATAGAGGAGTTATGATAGAAATAGGATTCCCTTCGGCCAATCAAATTTAAGTGACATGACATATGGGACTTATGGAGCGGGATTTATTTAAATCCATATTTATCAGATTTAAATAATTAAATCAATTATATTAATCCATAATATTTATTTGGACTAATATATTCATGAATTTAATATAATCCGAATCACTTTATAGATTTATATTTTATAAATTTTAAGTGATTACAGACTGCCCGAAAAATATCAAAAATTTTAATTCGTAAATGTCCGAAAAATATAAAGATCAAGAAAAAGACATAAAAACACGTCAAAAAAATCCCAAATCGCACCAGTCATGTTAGAATATCGATACGAATAGAATATCAAAATTTCAAATTTTTGGTGACTGCCCGAAAAATATAAAAAAATTTAATTCGTAAACGTCTGAAAAATATAAAAATCAAGAAAAAGACATAAAAACACCTCAAAAAATTCCCGAATCGCACCATACAACTTAGGATATCGATATTAAAATTTCACACTTTTTAGTGACTGCCCAATAAATAACAAAAAATTTAATTCGTAAAAGTCAGAAAAAGACATAAAACATCACAAAAAATTCCCGAATCGCACCAGTCACCTTAGAATATTTATACGAATAAAATATCAAAATTTCACATTTTTTCATGACTAGCCAATAAATATCATAAAATTTAATTCGTGAACGTCCGAAAAATATAAAGATCAACAAAAAGACATAAAAACACCTCAAAAAATTCCCGAATAGCACCTATCACCTTAGAATATCGATACGAATAAAATATCAAAATTTCACATTTTTTCGTGACTGGCCAAAAAATATCAAAAAATATAATTCGTATACGTCTGAAAAAATATAAAAATTAAAAAAAAGATATAAAAACACCTCAAAAAATTCTTGAATCGCACATGTCACCTTAGAATATCGATACGAATGGATTATCAAAATTTCACATTATTTCTTGACTGCCCAAACAATATAAAAAAATTTAATTTGTAAACGTCCAAAAAATATAAAAATCAAGAAAAAGATATAAAAATACCTAAAAAAATTGTCGAATAGCACCAATCATCATAGAATATTGATAATAATAAAATATCAATATTTTTCGTGACGATCGAAAAATATAAAAATCAAGAAAAAGACAAAAAAACGCCTCTAAAAAATCCCAAATTGCACTACTCACCTTAGAATATTGATACGAATAAATTATAAAAATTTCACATTTTTTCGTGACAGTCCGATAAAATATCAAAAAAATTAATTTGAAAACGTTCGAAAATAGAAAAATCAAGAAGAAGTCAATCAAACACCTCAAAAAATCTCGAATCACACCACTCACCTTAGAATATCGATACTAATAAAATATCAAAATTTCACTATTTTTCGTGACTGCCCGAAAAATATCAAAAATTTTAATTCGTAAACGTCCGAAATATATAAAAATCAAGAAAAAGACAAAAAAACAATGCAAAAAAATTCTGAATCGCACCTAACAACTTATAATATAGATACGGACAAAATATCAAAATTTCACTTTTTTTTGTGACTGCCCGAAAAATATCAAAAATTTTAATTCGTAAACATTCGAAAAATATAAAAATCGAGAAAAAGACATAAAAACACCTTAAAAAATTTCCGAATCGCACTTGTCACCTCAGAATATCGATACGAATATAATTTCAAAATTTCACATTTTTTCGTTACTACCAGAAAAATATAAAAAAATTTAATTCGTAAACATCCAAAAATTATAAAAATCTAGAAAAAGACATTAAAACACCTCAAAAAAATTCTGAATCGCACGAGTCACCTAGTAATATCGATACGACTAAAATCACATATTTTCGTGATTGCCCGAAAAATATCAACAATTTTAATTCTTAAACGTTTGAAAAATATAAAGATGAAAAAAAGACATAAAAACACCTCAAAAAATTGTTGAATTGCACGAGTCACGTTAGAATAACGATACGAATAAAATATCAAAATTTCACATTTATTCTTGATTGCCTGAAAAATATACAAATCAAGAAAAATACATAAAAACATCTTTAAAAATTTCTGAATCGCACCACTCACCTTAGAATATCGATACGAATAAAATATCAAAATTTCAAATATTTTCATTACTACCCGAAAAATATCAAAAAATCTAAGTCGTAAACGCCTAAAAAATATAAAATTCAAGAAATAGACATAACAACACCTCAAAAAATTCCTGAATCTCACTTGTCACCTTAGAATATCGATACGAATAAAATATAAAAATTTCACATTTTTTCGTAACTGCCCGAAAAATATCAAAAAATTTAATTTGTAAGAGTCCGAAAAGTATTAAAATCAAGAAAAAGACATAAAACACCTCAAAAAATTCCCAAATCGCATCATTCACCTTATAATATCGATACGAGTAGAATATCAAAATTTAAAAAATTTTCGTTACTGCCCGTTAAATATCAAAAAATTTAATTCGTAAATGTCCAAAAAATATAAATATCAACAAAAAGACATAAAACACCTAAAAAATTATCGAATCGCACCAGTCACCTTAACATATCGTTACGAATAAAATATCAAAATTTCACATTTTTTCGTGACTGCATGAAAAATATCAAAAAATTTAATTCGTAAACGTCCGAATATAAAAATCAAGAGAAACATAAAAATACCTCAAAAAATTCTCGAAACGCACCTGTCACCTTAGAATATCGATACGAAGAAATCAAGGAAAAGACATAAAAACACCTCAAAATATTCCCAATTTGCACTAGTCACCTTAGAATATCGATACGAATAAAATATTAAAATTTCACCACCTCAAAAAATTCATGAATCGCACCTGTCATTTTAGAATATTGATACGAATAAAATATCAAAAATCACATTTTTTCATGACTCTAAAAAAATATCAAAAATTTTAATTCGTTAATGTCCAAAAAATATAAAAATCAAGAAAAATACATAGAAACACTTTAAAAAATTCCTGAATCGCACCAGTCACCTTAGAATTTCGATTCAAATAAATCATCAAAAATTAACATTTTTACGTCACTCTCCGAAAAATATCAAAAATTTTAATTCGTAAACGGCCGAAAAATATAAAAATAATAAAAAATACATTAAAACACCTCAAAAAATTCTCGAATAGCACCAGTCACCTTAGAATATCGATACGAATAAAATATAAAAATATCACATTTTTTGTGACATCTCGAAATATATCAAAAAATTTAATTGTTATATGTCCGAAAAATATAAAAATCAAGACAAAGACATAAAAACACCTCAAAAACTTCCCTAATCGCACTAGTCACCTTTGAATATAGATACGAATAAAATATCAAAATTTCACATTTTCACGTGACTGCTCGAAAAATATCAAAAATTTCGATTCGTAAACGTCCGAAAAGTATAAAATTAAAGAAAAAGATATAAAAACACCTCAAAAAATTCCCATATCGTACCTATTACCTTAGAATATCGATACGAATAAAAGATCAAATTTTCACTATTTTTCGTGTCCGATCAAAAAGTATAAAATTCAAGAAAAAAGATAAAAAAACACCTAAAAAAAATCACGAATCGCACCAGTCACCTTAGAATATCGATAAGAATAAAGTATCAAAATTTCACATTCGTGACAAACCAAAGAATATCAAAAAAATTTAATCGTAAACGTTCGAAAAATATGAAAATCAAGAAAAAGACATCAAAACACCTAAAAAATTTCTGAATCACCCAGTCACCATAGAATATCGATAATAATAAATTATCAAAATTTTACATTTTTTCGTGACTGCCCGAAAAATATCAAAAGTATTAATTCATAAACATTTGAAAGGTATAAAAATCAAGTAAAACCATAAAAACACCTCAAAAAATTCCTGAATCGCACCTGTCACCTTAGAATATCGATAGGAATAAAATATCAAAATTTGACATTTTTTCGTGACTGCTCGAAAAAAGTCAAAAATATTAATTCATAAACGTTTGAAAAATATAAAAATCAAGAAAAACACATCAAAAAATTTCCAAATCACACTAGTCACCTTAGAATATCGATACAAATAAAATATCAAAAATTTCACATTTTTTCGTGATTAACTGAAAAATATCAAAAAATATAATTCGTAGACGTCCGAAAAATATAAAAATCAAGAAAAAGACATAAAAACACGTCAAAAAAATCCCAAATCGCACCAGTCACGTTAGAATATCGATACGAATAAAATATCAAAATTTCAAATTTTTGGTGACTGCCCGAAAAATATCAAAAATTTTAATTCGTAAACGTCCGAAAAATATAAAAATCAAGAAAAAGACATAAAAACACCTCAAAAAATTCTCGAATCTCACCAAACAAATTAGAATATCGATACGAATAAAATGTCAAAATTTCACATTTATTCATGACTGCCCGATAAATAACAAGAAATTTAATTCGTTATCGTACAAATAATATAATAAAAAAAAAAAGACATAAAACACCTCAAAAAAATTTCGAATCGCACATGTCACCATATAATATCGATACAAAAAAAATATGAAAATTTCGCATTTTTCAGGACTAACCGAAAAATATCAAAATTTTTAATTCGAAAATGACCGAAAAATATAAAATTCAAGAAAAAGACATAAAAACACCTTAAAAAATTCTCGAAGCGTACCAGTCTGTTTAGAATATCGATACGACTAAAATATCAAAATTTCACTTGAATTCGTAAACGTCCAAAAAATATAAAAATTAAGAAAAAGACATAAAAACACCTCAAATAATTCTCGAATCGCACTAGTCACCTTAGAATATCGATACGAATAAAATATCAAAATTTCACTTGAAATAGTAAACGTCCAAAAAATATATAAATCAACAAAAAGACATAAAAATACATTCAAAAATTCCTTATCGCACCAGTCACCATAGAGTATCTACACACATAAAATATCAAAATTTCACTTTTTTCGTGATTCCCCGAATAAATATCAGAAATTTGATTGGTAAACATACAAAAAATATATAAATCAAGAAAAAAGACATAAAAACACCTCAAAAACTCATTAATTGCACCTGTCACCTTAGAATATCGATACGAACAGAATATTCAAAATTCCACATTTTTTCGTGACAACCCAAAAAATATCAAAAAATTTAATTCGTAAACGTCAGAAAAATATAAAAATATAAAAAAAACATAAAAACACCTCAAAAAATTCGCAAATCGCACCAGTCACCTTAGAATATCGATACGAATAAAGTACCAAAATTTCACATTTTTTCGTGACTGCTCGAAAAATATCAAAAAATTTAATTCGTAAACGTTCGAAAAATATGAAAAACAAGAAAAAGGCATAAAAATACCTCAAAAAAATTTTGCATCACCATGTCACGATAGAATATCAATACTAATAAAATATAAAAATTTCCCATATTTTCATAACTGCCCAAAAAATATCAAAAATAATAATTCATAAAATTTGAAAGATATAAAAATCAAGTAAAACCATAAAAACACCTCAAAAAAATTCCTTAATTGAACCTGTCACCTTAGAATATCGATACGAATAAAATATCAAAATTTGACATTTTTTCGTGACTGCCAGAAAAATGTCAAAAATATTAATTCAGAAATGTTTGGAAAATATAAAAATCAAGAAAAACACATCAAAAAAATTCAGAATCGCACCAGTCACCTTAGAATATCGATAAAAATAAAATATCAAAAATTTCAAGTTTTTTCGTGATTGCCTGAAGAATATCAAAAATTTTAATTTGTAGACGTCCGAAAAATATAAAATCAGGAAAAAGACATAAAACATGTTAAAAAAATCTCAAATCACACCAATCACCTTAGAATATCGATACGAATAAAATATCAAGATTTCAAACTATTCGTGACTGCCCGAAAAATATCAAAAATTTTAATTCGTAAACGTCCGAAAAATATAGAAATCAAGAAAAAACAGAAAAACACCTCAAAAAAATTCCCAAATCGCACCATACAACTTAGAAAATCGATACGAATAAAATATCAAAATTTCACTTTTTTCACGACTGCCCGAAAAATGACAAAAATTTTATTTCGTAAACATTCGAAAAATATAAAAATCATAAAAAAGACATAAAAACACCTCAAAAATTTCCCAAATCAGATATGTCACCATATAATATTGATATGAAGAAAAAATCAAATTTTCACATTTTTTCTGGACAACCCGAAGAATATCAAAAATTTTAATTCATAAACATACGAAAAATATAAAAAACTATTAAAACACCTTGAAAAATTCTCGAAGCGCACCAGTCTCCTTAGAATATCGATACGAATAAAATACCAAAATTTCACTTGAATTCGTAAACGTCCAAAAATATAAAAATTAAGAAAATGACAAAAAGAGCACCTCAAAGAATTCCCGAATCGCACCAATCACTGTAGAATATCAATACGAATAAAATATCAAATTTTGACTTGAATTTGTAAACGTCCAAAAAATATAAAAGTCAAGAAAGAGACATAAAAGCACCTTAAAAAATTATTGAATCACACAACTCACTTCAGAATATCGACATGAATGAAATATCAAAATTTCACATTTTTCGTGGATGCTCGAAAAAATGTAAAAAATTTTAATTCGTAAACGTCCGAAAGTATAAAAGTCAAGAAAACGACATAAAAACACCTCCGAAAAATCCCCTATCGCACAATTCAGCTTAGAATATCTACACGAATAAAATATCAAAATTTCACTTTTTTTCGTGATTGCCCGAAAAAATATCAAAAATTTAATTGGTAAGCAAACGAAAAATATAAAAATTAAGAAAAAGACATTAAAACACCTCAAAAAAATTCACTAATCGCACCTATCACCTTAGAATATTGGTACAAATAAATATCAAAATTTCACATTTTTTCGAGACAGTCCGAAAAGAAATTTAATTCATAAACGTCCGAAAAATATAAAAATCAAGAAATGAGATAAAAACACTTCAAAAAATTATCGAATCATACCAGTCACCTTAGAATATCGATACGAATAAAATATTCAAATTTCACATTTTTTCGTGACTACCCGAACAATATCAAAAGATTTAATTCGTAAATGTCTGAAAAATATAAATATAAAAAAGACATAAAAAACACCTCAAAAAATTCCCAAATTGCACCTTTCACCTTAGAATATCGATACGAATAAATTATCAAAATTTCACATTTTTTCGTGAGTACCCAAAAAATATTTAAAATTTAAATCGTAAACGTCATAAAAATATAAAAATCAAGAAAAAGCTATAAAAACACCTTAAAAAATTCTTGAATCACACTAGTCACCTTAGAATATCGATAAGGATAAAATATAAAAATCAAGAATAAATAAAAACACCACAAAAAACTCCCGAATTGCATCATACACCTTAGAATATCGATACTAATAAAATATCAAAATTTCACATATTTTAGTGAATGTCCGGAAAATATAAAAAAATTTAATTCGTAAAATTCAAAAAAACACATAAAACATCTCAAAATTTCACATTTTTTAATGGCTACCCGATAAATATCATAAAAATTAATTCGTAAACTTTCAAAAAATATAAAGATCAACAAAAAGACATAAAAACACCTCAAAAAATTCTCGAATCGCACCTATCACCTTAGAATATAGATACGAATAAAATATCAAAATTTCACATTTTTTCGTGACTGGCCAAAAAATATCAAAATTTTTAATTCATATACGTCTGAAAAAATCAAAAAAAAAAAAGATATAAAAACACCTCAAAAAATTCTCGAATCGCACATGTCACCTTAAAATATCGATACGAATGGATTATCAAAATTTCACATTATTTCGTGACTGCCCAAAAAATATCAAAAATTTTAATTTGTAAACGTCCGAAAAATATAAAAATCAAGAAAAAGACATAAAAATACGTCAAAAAATTGTCAAATCGCACCAATCATCATAGAATATTGATAATAATAAGATATCAATAATTTTCGTGACGACCAAAAAATATAAAAATCAAGAAAAAGACATAAAAATGCCTCTAAAAAATCTCAAATTGCACTAGTCACCTTAGAATATGGATACGAATAAATTATAAAAATTTCACATTTTTTCGTGACAGTCCGATAAAAGATCAAAAATATTAATTTAAAAACGTCCGAAAATATAAAAATCAAGAAATAGTTGATTAAACACCTCAAAAATTCCCGAATCACACCACTCACTTTAGAATATCGACACTAATAAAATATCTAAATTTTAAAAATTTTCGTGACTGCCCGAAAAATATCAAAAATTTTAACTCGTAAACGTCCGAAATATATAAAAATCAAGAAAAAGACATAAAAACAATGCAAAATTTTTCCGAATAGTACCTAACACCTAGAATATAAATACGAACAAAATATCAAAATTTCACATTTTTTGTGACTGCCCGAAAAATATCAAAAATTTTAATTCGTACACATCTGAAAAATATAAAAATAAAAAAAAAGACATAAAAACACCTCAAAAAATTCCCGAATGGCACTTGTCACCTCAGAATATCGATACGAATATAATTTCAAAATTTCACATTTTTTCGTTACTAATATAAAAAAATTTAATTCGTAAACGTCCGAAAGTTATAAAAATCAAGAAAAAGACATTAAAACACCTCAAAAATATTCTGAATTGCACCAGTCACCTAATAATATCGATAAGACTAAAATCACATATTTTCATGAATGTCCGAAAAATATCTATAATTTTAATTCGTAAACGTTTGAAAAATAATAAGATGAAGAAAAAGACATAAAAACACATCAAAAAAATTCCAAATCGCGCCAATCACATAACAATATCGATACGAATGAAATATCAAAATTTCTTATATTTTCGTGACTCCCCGAAAAATATCAAAAATTTTAATTCGTAAACGTCCGAAAAATATAAAAATTAAGAAAAAGACATAAAAACACTTCAAAAAATTTCTGAATCGCACTTGTCTCCTTAGAATATCAATACGAATAAAATATCAAAATTTTACATTTTTTCGTGACTGTCCAAAAAATATCAAATATTTTAATTTATAAACGTCCGAAAAATATAAAAATCAAGAAAAAGACATAAAAACACCTCAAAAAATTCTCGAATTGCACCAGCCACCTGAGAATATCGATACGAATAAAATCACATTTTTTTTACAGCCCGAAAAATATCAAAATTTTTAATTCAGAAACGTTTGATAAATATAAATATCAAGAAAAAAGCATAAAAACACATTAAAAAATTCTCGAATTGCACCAGTCATCTTAGAATATCAATACGAATAAAATATTAAAATTTCACATTTTTTCGTGACTACCCAAAAAATATAAAAATCAAGAATAAATATAAAAATACCTCAAAAAATTCTCAAATTACATTTGTCACCTTAAATTATCCATACGAATAAAGTATCAAAATTTCACATTTTTTCGTGGCTGTCCAAAAAATATTATAAATTTTAATTAGTAAACTTTCAAAAAATATAGAAATCAAGTAAAAGATATAAAAACACCTCAAAAAAATCTCGAATCGCAACAGTCACCTTAGAATATAGATACGAATAAAATATCAAAATATCACATTTTTTTGTGATTACCCAAAAATTTTAGTTCGTAAACGTCCGAAAAATGTTAAAAATAAGAAAAAGACAAAAAAAACACCTCAAAAAATTCCCGATCTTTACGACTTTCGACCAAATTGAAGAAACTCTTGTTTAGTTAAGACGTCGTTCCAATCCCTTGTGGTGCTTTTTTAACCCCTTGTTTTGACTTGATAAATTGCAATATTCCTTCACACCTGTCACCCTAGAATATGGATACGAATAAAATATCAAAATTTCACATTTTTTTGTGACTGCCCGAAAAATAACAAAAAATTTACTTCGTAATCGTCCGAAAAATGTAAAAATCTAGAAAAAGACATTAAAACACATCAAAAAATTCTGAATCGTACTAGAACGCTTAGAATATCGATCCAAATAAAATCAAATTTTTTCGTGACTGCCCGAAAAATATCAAAAAATTTAAATCTTAAACGTCCGACAAATACAAAAATCAAGAAAAAGATATAAAAACATCTCAAAAAATTATCAAATCGCACTAGTCACCTTAGAATACCGATACGAACGAAATATCAAAATTACACATTTTTTTGGGAATGCCCGAGACAGATAAAAAAAATTAATCAATAAACGTCTGAAAAAATTAAAAATCAAGAAAAAGACATAAAAACACCTCAAAAATTCCCGAATCGCACTAGTCACCTTAGATTATCAATACGAATAAAATATCAAAATTTCACATTTCTTCGCCACCACCCAAAAAATATCAAAAAAATTAATTCTTAAACATCCGAAAAAAATATAAAAATCAAGAAAAGGACATAAAAACACCTCAAAAAATTTTGAATCACACCAATCACCTTAGAATATCGATACGAATAAAATCACATATTTTCGTGACTTCCCAAAAAATATCAAAAATATTAATTCGTAAAGGTATGAAAAATATAAAGATCAAGAAAAAAAGACATAAAAACACATCAAAAATTTCCAAATCGCACAAGTCACCTTAGAATATCGATATGAATGAAATATTAAAATTTCACATTTTTTCGTGACTGCCCAAAAAATATAAAAATCAAGAACAAGGTGTAAAAATACCTCAAAAAATTCTCGAATTGGACCAGTCACCTTAGAATACCGATACGAACAAAATATAAAAATTACACATTTTTACGTGACTACTCGAGAAAGATAAAAAAAATTAATCTGTAACCGTCCGAAAAATATAAATATCAAGAAAAAATATTTAAAATCAAGAAAGAATATCGATATGAATGAAATATTAAAATTTCACATTTTTTCGTGACTGCCCAAAAAATATAAAAATCAAGAAAAAGGTATAAAAATACCTCAAAAAATTCTCGAATCGCACTAGTCACCTTAGAATATTGATACGAATAAAATATAAAAATTTCACATTTTTTCGTTACTATCAAAAAAATAACAAAAAATTTAATTCGTAAAAATCCGAAAAATATAAAAATCAAGAAAAAGACAAAAAAACTCCTCAAAAAAATTCGGAATCACACCAATCACCTTAGAATATCGATACAAATAAGATCAGATATTTTTGTGACTGTCCAAAAAATATCAAAAATTTTAATTCGTAAATGTCTGAAAAATATAAAGATCAAGAAAAGACATAAAAACACCTCAAAAATTTACAAATCGTAGAAGTCACCGTATAATATCGGTATGAATGAAATATCAAAATTTCACATTTTTTCGTGGCTGCCCGAAAAATATAAGAAAAATTAATTCGTAAACGTTCGAAAAATATAAAAATCTTGAAGAAGACATAAAAACACCTCAAAAAATTCTGGAATCGCTCCAGTCACCTTAGAATATCAATACGAATAAAATCACATTTTTCGTGACTGCTTGAAAATATCAAAAATGATAACTCAAAAACGTCCGAAAAATATAAAACTCAAGAATAAGGCATAAGAACGCCGAAAAAAATTCCCAAACCTCACCAGTCACTTTATAATCTCGATACGAATGGAGTATCAAAATTTCACATTTTTTAGTGACTTCCTGAAAACAATAAAAATCAAGAAAAAGACATAAAAACACCTCAAGAAAATTCTGAATCGCACCAGTCATAGACATCAAGAAAAAGATATAAAATACCTCAAAAAATTCTCGAATCGCACCGGTCACTTTAGAATATCAATACCAATAGAATATTAAAATTTCACATTTTTTCGTGATTGCCAGAAAAATATAAAAAATGTTTATTCGTAAACGTCCGAAAAATATAAAAATCAAGAAAAAGACATAAAAACACCTCAAAAAATTCTCGAATCGCAATAGTCACTTTAGAATATCGATACGAATAAAATATCAAAATATCACATTTTTTCGTGACTGCCCAAAAATTTTAATTCGTAAACGTCCGAAAAATATAAAAAACAAGAAAAAGACATAAAAACACCTAAAAAAATTCCCGATCTTTACGACTTTCGACCAAATTGAGGAAACTCTTGTTTAGTCAAGACGTCCTTCCAGTCCCTTGTGGTGCATTGTTAAACCCTTGCTTTTACTTGGTAAATTGCAATATTCCTGCACACCTGTCACCCTAGAATATGGATACGAATAAAATGTCAAAATTTCACATTTTTTCGTGACTGCCCATAAAATAACAAAAAAATTAATTCGTAATCGTCCGAAAAATGTAAAAATCAAGAAAAAGACTTAAAAACACCTCAAAAAATTCTCGTATCGCACCAGTCATCTTAGAATATCAACACGAATAACATATCAAAATTTTAAAATTTTTCGTGACTGCCTTAAAATTATAAAAAAATTAATTCGTAAACGTTCGAAATATATAAAACTCAAGAAAAAGACATTAAAACACATCAAAGAATTATGAATCGTACTAGTATTCTTAGAATATCGATACAAATAAAATCACAGTTTTTCGTGACTGCCCGAAAAATATCAAAAATTTTAATTCTTAAACGTCCGAAAAATATAAAATTCAAGAAAAATATATAAAAACACCTCAAAAAAATTTTGAATCGCACAAATCACCTTAGAATATCGATACAAATAAAATCACATATTCTCGTGACTGCCCAAAAAATATCAAAAATTTTAATTCGTAAACGTCTAAAAAATATAAGGATCAACAAAAAGACATAAAAATACCTCAAAAATTTCCAAATCGGACAAGTCACCTTAGAATATCGATACTAATGAAATATTAAAATTTCACATTTTTTCGTGACAGTCCGAAAAATATTAAAAATTTTAATTTGTAAACGTCTGAAAAATATAAAAATCAAGAAAAAAACAAATAAATAACTCAAAAAAATTTCGAATCGCACTTGTCACGTTAGAATATCGATACAAATAAAATATTAAATTTTCACATTTTTTTTACTGCCCGAAAAATATAAAAATCAAGAAAAAAACATAAAAACACCTCAAAAAATTCACGAATCGCACCAGCCACCTTAAAATATTGATACGAATAAAATATCAAAATTTCAGATTTTTTGGTGACTGCCCGAAAAATATAAGAGAAATTAATTCTTAAACGTTTGAAATATATAAAAATCAAGAAAAAGACATAAAAACACCTCAAAAAAATTCCCGAATCGCTCCATTCACCTAGATTATCGATACGAATAAAATCACATTTTTCGTGACTACTTGAAATATCAAAAATGTTAATTCAAAAACTTCCAAAAATTATAAAACTCAAGAAAAAGACATAAGAACACCTCAAAAAATTCCCGAACCTCACCAGTTACATTAGAATCTCGATACAAATGGAATATCAAAATTTCACATTTTTTAGGGACTGCCCGAAAAATGTAAAAATCAAGAAAAAGACATAAAAATGCCTCAAAAAATCTCGAATCACACCAGTCATAAACATCAAGAAAAAGATATAAAAACACCTTTAAGAATTCTCGAATCGCACCGGTCACTTTAGAATATCGATACCAATAGAATATTAAAATTTCATATTTTTTCGTGACTTTTCGAAACATATAAAAAATGTTTATTCGTAAACGTCCGAAAATATAAAAATCAAGAAAAAGACATAAGAACACCTCAAAAAAATTTCGAATCGCAATAGTCACCTTAGAATATCGATACGAATAAAATATCAAAATATCACATTTTTCGTGACTACCCAAAATTTTTAATTCGTAAACGTCCAAAAAATATAAAAAACAAGAAAAAGACATAAAAACACCTCAAAAATTCCCTAATAGCACCTGTCACATTAGAATATCGTTACGAATAAAATATCAAAAAATTCAGATTTTATCGTGACTGTCAAAAAATATCAAAATATTTAATTCGTAAACGTCCAAAAATATATAAATCAAGTAAAAGACATAAAAATACCTCAAAAAATTCCCGAATCGAACCTGTCACCTTAGAATATCGATAAGAATAAAATATCAAAATTTCATATTTTCTCGTGACTACCAAAAAATATCCAAAATTTTAATTCATAACCGTCCCAAAAATATAAAAATCAATAAAAAGACATAAAAACACCTCGAAAATTTTCTGAATCGTACCAGTCACCATAGAATATCGTTACGAATAGAATATTAAAAATTCACATTTTCTCGTGACAGCTGAAAAATAACAATAATTTTAAATTGTAAAGGTTCGAAAAATATAAAGATGAAGAAAAAGACATAAAAACACCTCAAAAAATTCACAAATCGCACCAATCACCAAAGAATATAGATACGAATAAAATCACATTTTTTCGAGAGTGCCCTACAAATATCAAAAAATTTAATTAGTAAACGTTCGAACAATATAAAAATAAAAAAAGACCTAAAAAACCCTCAAAAAATCCTGAATCTCACTTGTCAACTTAGAATTTCGATACGAATTAAGTATCAAAAATTCACATTTTCTATTGAGTGGCGAAAAATATCTAAAATTTTAATTCTAAATGTCCGAAAATTATTAAAATCAAGAAAAAGACATAAAAAGACCTTAAGAAATTCCCGAATCGCACCAATCACCTTAGAATATCGATACGAATAAAGTATTAAAATTTAACATGTTTTCATGATTGCCCGTAAAATATCAAAAAATTTAGTTCGTTAAATGTCTGAAAAATATAAAAATCAAGAAAAAGACATAAAAACACCTCTAACAATTTCCAAATTGCACCTGTCACCTCATAATTCGATACGAATAAAAAATCAAAATTTCACATTTTTCGTGAATTCCCTAAAAATATTAAAAATTTTAATTCGTAAACGTCAGAAAAATATAAAAATCAAGAAAAAGACATAAAGATACCTTAAAAAATTCCAAAATCACACTACTCGCCTTTATCGATAGGAATAAAATATAAATATTTCGCATTTTTTCGTGACTGCCTGAAAAATATCAAAAATTTTAATTAATAAACGTCCAAAAAATATAAAAATCAAGAAAAAGACATGAAAACATCTCAAAAGTTTCATGAATCGCACCAGTCACCTTAGAATATTGAAACGAATAAAATATCAAAATAACACATTTTTTCGTGAATGCCCGAAAAATATCAAAATCAAGACAAAGACATAAAAACATCTCAAAAAATAGCCAAATCGCACATGTCACCTTAGAATATCGATACGAATAAAATATCAAAATTTCACATTTTTTTGTGATTGCTTGAAAAATATCAAAAATTTAATTTATAAACATTCGAAAAATATATATAAAAAAAAGACACAAAAACACCTCAAAAGTTTCCCGAATCGCACCAGTCACCTTAGAATATTGATACGAATGGATTATCAAAATTTCACATTTTTACGTGACGGCCCGAAAAATATAAAAATCAAGAACAAAATATAAAAACACCGCTAAATATTCTCGAATCGCACCAATCACTTTAGAGAATCAATACGAATAAAATCACATTTTTTTGTTACTGCCCGAAAAATATCAAAAATTTTAATCCAAAAACATCCGAAAAATATTAAAATCTCAAAAAATTATCGAATCACACCAGTCACCTTAGATTATCGATACGAATAAAATATCAAAATTTAATATTTTTTTGTTACTGCCCGAAAATTATAAAAATCAAGAAAAAGACACAAAAATATCCTGAATCACACCTGTCACATTAGAATATCAATACGAATAAAATATCAAAAATTCACATTTTCTTGTGATTGCCAAAAAATATCAAAATTTGTAATTCGTACACGCCCGAAAAATTTAAAAATGAAGAAAAAGACATAACAAATACCTCAAAAAATTTCTGATTCGAATCAGTCACCTTAGAATATCGATACGAATAGAATATCAAAATTTCACATTTTTTCATGACTGACCGTAAAATATAAAAATACTTAATTCGTAAACGTCTGAAAATATAAAAATAAAGTAAAACACATAAAAACACCTCAAAAAATCCCGGATCGCACCTGCCACCTTAGAATATCAATACAAATATAATATCAAAAATTCACATTGTCTCATGACTGCCGTAAAATATAATAAATTTAAATTCATAAATATCCAAAAAATATAAAAATTAAGAAAAAGACATAAATACACCTCAAAAATTTCCTAAATCGCACCAGTCACCTTAGAATATCGATACGAATGAAATATCAAAAATTCATATTTTCTCGTGACTGCTAAAATAAAATATCAAAAATTTTAATTTGTAAACGTCCAAAAAATATAAAAATAAAGAAAAAGACATAAAAACACCTCAAAAAATTCTCGAATCGCACCAGTCACCTTAGAATATCGATACGAATAAATTCACATCTTTTCGTGACTGCCGAATAATATCAAAATTTTAATTGTTAACGTCCGAAAAATAAGACAATCAAGAAAAAGACATACAAACACCTCAAAAAATCATGAATCGCACCTGTAACATTGGAATATTGATTCGAATAAAATATCAAAATTCACATTTTCTCGTGACTGCCTAAAAATATCAAAAAATTTAATTCTTAAACGTCCGAAAATATATAAAAATAAAGAAAAAGACATAAAAACACCTAAAAAAATCTTAAATCGCACCTGTCACCTAAAAATATAGACACCAATAAAGGACAAAAAATTTACATTTTCTCCTGAATACCCAAGAATATCAAAAAATTTATTTCTAAACGACCGAAAAATATAAAAATCAAGAAAAAGATATAAAAACATTTCAAAAAATCCCCAAATCGCACCAGTCACCTTAGAATATCGATACAATTAAATTCACATTTTTTCATGATTGCTCGAAAAATATCCATAATTTTAATTCGTAAACGTTCGAAAAATATAAAAATAAAGAACAAGACATAAAAACACCTTAAAAAATTTTCCGAATTGCACCTGTAACCTTAGAATTTGATACGAATAAAATATCAAAATTTCACTTTTTTCGTGACCACCCGAAAAATATAAAAAAATTAATTCGTAAACGTCAAAAAGATGTAAAAATCAAGAAAAATAAATAAAAACACCTCAAAAATTCCCAACTCGCACCTATCACCTTACAATATCGATAGGAATAAAATATAAAAAATTCACATTTTCTAGTAACTGCTGAAAAATATGAAAAAATTTCATTCGTAAATGTCGAAAAAATACAAAAATCAATAAAAAGACATAAAACACCTCAAAAAATTCCCGAATCGCACCAGTCACCTTAGAATATCGATACGAATAAAATCACATTTTCTCGTGACTGTCGAAAAAATATCAATAATTTTAATTCGTAAACGTCCGCAAAATATAAAAAATAAATAAAAGACATAAAAACACAACAAAAAATCCAGAATCGCACCTGTCACCATAAATTATCGATACGAAAAAAGTGTCAAAAATTCACATTTTCTGGTGACTGCCGAAAAATATCAAAAAATTTAATTCAATAGAGTCCGAAAAATATAAAAATAAAGAAAAAGACATAAATTACTCCAAAAAATCGCGAATCACATCTGTCAGCTTTGAATATCGATACGAATAAAATATTAAAAATTCACATTTTCTCGTGACTGCCAAAAAATATCAAAATTTTGATTCGTCAATGTCCGAAATATATAAAAATCAAGAAAAAGTGATAAAAACACCTCAAAAATATCCAAAATCGCACTAGTCACCTTAGAAATTTATACGAATAAAATCACATTTTTTTGGCACTCCCCAACAACTATCAAAAAGTTTAATTCGTAAATTTCCAAAAATATATAAATTTCAAGAAAAAGACATAAAAACAGCTTAAAAAATCCCTAATTGCACCTGTCACCTTAGAATATCGATACAAATAAAATATCAAAAATTCACATTTTCTTGTGATTGCCGAAATATATCAAAAATTTTAATTCATATACGTCCGATAAATATTAAAATTAAGAAAAAGACATAAAAACACCTCAAAATTTTTTGGAATCGCACCAGACACCTTTGAATATTGATACGAATAGAATATCAAAATTTCATATTTTTTCATTGCTTCCCGTAAAATATTATAAAATTTAATTCATAAACGTACGAAAAGTATAAAAATAAAAGAAAAGACATAAAGATTCCTCAAAAAATTCATTAATCGCACCAATCACTTTAAAATATCGATACAAATAAAATATCAAATTTTAAATTTTTTCGTGACTTGCCGAAAAATATCAAATATTTAAATTCATAAATGATTGAAAAATATAAAATACAAAAAAAAGACATAAAAACATCTCATTCATTTCTTGAATCACACCAGTCACTTGAAAATATCGATACGAATAAGATATCAAAGTTTCGTATTTTATCGTGACTGCCCGAATATTATTAAAAAAATTGTTTCGTAAACGTACCAAAAAATATAAAAATTTAGAAAAAGACATAAAAATCCCGAATCGTACCTGTCACCTTAGAATATCCATACGAATAAAATATCAAAAATTAATATTTTCTCGGATTGCCAAAAAATATCAAAAATTTTAATTCGTAAATGTCCAAAAAATATAAATATCAAGAAAAAGACATAAAAACAACTTAAAAAATTCTAGAATCGCACTAGTCACCTTAGAATATCGATACAAATAAAATATCAAAAAATCTCTATTTTTGGTAAAAGGCCCGAAAAATATCAAAAATTTTAATTCGTAGACGTCCGAAAAATATAAAAATCAAGAAAAAGACTTAAAAAATTAACCTCAAAAAATTCCAGAATCGGACCATTCACCTTAGAATATCTATATGAATAAAATATCAAAATTTCACATTTTTTAATGACTGCCCAAAAAATATTAAAAAATCAAGAAAAAGACATAAAAACATCTCAACAAATTACCGAATCGCACCAGTAACATAAGAATATTGAAACGAATAAAATCATATATTACCATGACTGCTCAAAAAAAATAAAAAATATTAATTCGTAAGAGTCTGAAAAATGTAAAAATCAAGAAACAGACATAAAAACACTTCAAAAAATCCTGTATCGCACCTGTCACCTTAGAATATCTATACGAATAAAATATCAAAAATTCACATTTTCTCGTGACTGCCGAAAAATAACAAAACATTTAGTTCATTAACGTCTGAAAAATATAAAAATCAATAGAGACAAATAAAAACACCTTAAAAAATTTCCGAATTGCACCAGTTACATTAGAATATCGATACGAATAAAATATAGAATTTTCACATTTTTTGGTCGCTCGATAAAATTTCAAAAAGTCTTTTTCCCTAAATGTCCGAAAAATATAATAATCAAGAAAAAGACATAAAAATTCCTTTAAAAATACCCAAATTGCACATGTCACCTTAGAATATCGATACGAATAAAATATCAAAATTTTACATTTTTTCGTGACTGTCCAAAAAATATTAAAAAATTTAATTCGTATACGTCAGAAAAATATAAAAATCAAGAAAAAGACATAAAAACACCTCAAAGAATTCCCAAATCGCGCATGTGACCTTTTTAAAAAAATAAATAATTTTAACGACCCTGGAGGGGTCAGGGGCTTTCCAACACCTTGGCCTTGTCATAGATAAAAAACAAAATACATAGAGAAGAACATAAACCTTACCTCCAAGCTTAAGGTGGTACACAAGTCAACCTTCCTACTAAGGATAGTCAACTCATCCCCGTACAAGAGAGATGCTACCTAGCTTCTACTGTCACGACCCAAGCCTAGGGCCTAGACGTGACCGGCGAATGGGGAACCCGAAGGAACCCCAAACAAGCCTCATAGCGTATCATTACACATCCTTGGTCGCGGAAGCAATTAAAATGACCATAAGCGATAAGCATAATCAAGGAGGAAATCGGGACTAAGGGAGCAAGAAGAAAAAAAAAAGGAATGATACATAAATATCATAGATGAGTCAAGCTCAAGCATAATACACAACTTGTCCAACACCACCTCTAAACATGGGTACTTAGCAGGGGCCAAGACAAACTACCGGGCTCACCCTCATAGTCAATACATAACA